>PVIW01014929.1:0-21556 GCA_004026585.1 Noctilio leporinus | reverse complement strand
TTCTTTATATATTTTGGAGATCAGACCCTTGTCTGAGGTATCATTGGCAATTACGTTTTCCCATACAGTTGGTTCCCTTTGAATTTTGCTGATATTTTCTTTAGCTGAACAGAAACTTTTCAATTTGATATAGTCCCATTTGTTGATTCGTTCTTTGATTTCCTTTGCCCTTGGTGAAGTATCAGTAAACATATTTCTGCGTAGGACATCCAAAAGTTTACTGCCTATATTTTTCTCCAGGACCTTTATGGTGGCACTGCTTATATTTAAATCCTTTATCCATCTTGAGTTTATTTTGGTGTATGGTGTAAGTTGGTGGACTAGTTTTACCTTTTTGTATGTTGCTGTCCAGTTCTCCCAACACCATTTGTTGAAGAGACTGTGTTTACTCCATTGGATGTTCCTTCCTCCTTTATCAAATATGAGTTGACCATAGAGTCCTGGGTTAATTTCTGGGCTCTCTATTCTGTTCCATTGATCTATATGTCTATTCTTATGCCAGTACCAGGCTCTGTTGATGACAGTAGCCTTGTAGTATTGTTTGAAGTCCGGGATTGTGATTCCTCCTACCTTGTTCTTCTCTTCAAGATTGCAGTTGCTATTTGTGGGCATTTTTGGCTCCGTATAAATTTTTGCAGTAATTTTTCTATTTCTGTGAAGTCTGTCATTGGTATTTTAATTGGGATTGCATTGAATATGTAGATTGCTTTGGGTAGTATGGACATTTGAATGATGTTAATTCTTCCCATCCATGAACATGGTATATGCTTCCATTTATTTGTGTCTTCCTTGATTTCTTTCTCCATTGTTCTGTAGTTTTCTGAGTACAGGTCTTTTACCTCCTTAGTTAAGTTGATTCCTAGGTACTTTATTTTTCTTGTTGCTATGGTAAATGGGATTTGTTTTTTCACTTCTATTTCTGTTGTTTCATTATTGGTATACAAAAATGCTTTTTATTTCTGGATATTTACTTTATACCCAGCTATTTTGCTAAATTTGCTATTTAGGTTGAGTAACATTTTGGTGGAGCCCATCGGGTTTTGTATGTACACTATCATATCATCTGCAAATAATGGCAGTTTGAGTTCCTCCTTTCCAATTTGGATACCTTTGATTCCTTTTCTTCTCTGATGGCTATAGCTAGAAATTCCAAGACAATGTTGAATAGAAGTGGAGAAAGTGGACAGCCTTGTCTCATTCCTGATCTTAGGGGAAATGTTTTCAGTTTTTGTCCATTAAGTATGATGTTGGCTTCAGGTTTCTCATAGATGGCCTTTATGATGTTGAGGTATGCTCCCCCTATTCCCATTTTGCTGAGGGTTTTTATCATAAATGGTTGCTGCACTTTATCAAATGCTTTTTCAGCATCTGTTGATATGATCATATGGTTTTTATCTTTCAATTTGTTGATGTGGTGTATTACATTGATTGATTTATGAATGTTGTACCATCCTTGCATCCCTGGAATGAAACTCACTTGATCATGGTGTATGATCTTTGTAATATACTACTGAATCTGATTGGCCAATATTTTGTTGAGAATTTTAGCAACTATGTTCATCAGAGATATTGGCCTGTAGCTTTCTTTCTTAGTTGTGTCTTGCCCTGGGTTTGGGATTAGAATAATATTGGCCTCATAGAAAGAGTTTGGGAGTCTTCCCTCTTCCTGAATTTTTTGGTATAGTTTGAGGAGGATGGGAGTTAGTTCTTCTTGAAATGTTTGGTAAAATTCACCTGTGTAGCCATCTGGTCCAGGGCTTTTGTGTTTTGGGAGATTTTGGATGACTTCTTTAATTTTACTAGTTGTTACTGGCCTATTCAGGCCTTCTGCTTCTTCTGGGTTCAGTTTTGGTTGATTATACCTTTCCAGAAATGTGTCCATTTCATCCAGGTTGTCATTTTTTTTTTTGTCATAGAGCTGTTTGTAGTAATTTCTTACAATCTTTTGTATTTCTGAGGTATCAGTTGTGATTTCTCCTCTGTCAATTCTGATTTTGTTTATTTGGGTCCTCTCTTTTTCTTGTTGAGTCTGGATAAGGGCTTCTCAATTTTGTGTATTTTTTCAAAGAACCAGCTCCTGGACCTATTGATTCTTCGAATTGTAGTTTGAATCTCTGAGTTATTTAGTTCTGCCCTGATCTTGATGATTTCCTTCCTTCTACTTGCTCTGGGCTTTGTTTGTTGTTGCTCCTCTAGTTCTTGCAGCTTTGTGGTTAGGTTGCTTTTATAAAATTTTTGTGACCTTTTTTGGAAGGCTTGTATTGCTATAAATTTCCCCCTGAGAACTGCCTTTGCTGTGTCCCATAGGTTTTGGGCTATTGTGTGTTCATTGTATTTGTTTCCAGGAACTTTTTGATTTCATCTTTGATCTCATTGTTAACCCCTTCATTACTTAAAAGCATGTTATTCAGTCTCCATGAGTTAGAGAATTTTTGTTTTTTTCCCTTGAGATTGGTTTCTAGTTTCAAGCCATTGTAATCTGAGAATATGCTTGGTATGACTTCAATTTTCTGGTAATTGTGGAGGCTTGTCTTGTGATATACCATGTGGTCTATTTAGAGAATATTCCATGTGCATTTGAAAATAATGTGTATTTTGCTTGTTTGGGGTAAAAGGCTCTGTGTATATCAGCTAGGTCCATTTTCTCTAGAGTGTTTTTCAATGCCACATCATCCTTAGTGATTTTTTGTTTGATGATCTGTTTTTTGTTGATTGTGCAGTACTAAAATCCCATACTATTGGTGTGTTGCTGTCTATGTCCTTCTTGAAGGCCTCAAAGATTTTCCTTATATATTTCAGAGCTCCTAAGTTGGGTGCATATATGTTTACCAGAGCTATTTCTTCTTGATGGATGTTCCCTTAAGTATTTTGAAATGTCCATCTTTATCCCTTTTTATGACCTTCATTGTAAATCTATTTTGTCTGAAATATGTATTGCTACTCCAGCCTTTATTTCATGTCCATTTGCTTGATATATATTTTTCCAGCCCTTCACTTTCAATGTGTGTCAATCTTTTGTTCAGAAGTGGGTCTCTTGAAGACAGCTTTTATGTGGGCTATGTTTTCATATTCATTCGGCTACCCTATGTCTTTTGATTGATGCATTTTATCTATTTACATTTAAGGTTATTATTGATTGATACTTATTTATTGCCATTTTTCCACTTTGTACCTCTTTGGCTCTCTCTGTTTCTTCATTTTTTTATTTTTATTTTAAAGCAGACCCTTTAGCATTTCTTGCAATGTTGGTTTGGTAGAGATGTATCTTTTAGTCTTCTTTTGTCTGGGAAACTCCTTATTTCTCCTTCCATTTTGAATGAGAGCCTTGCTGGGCAGAATAATCTTGGTTGCAGGCCTTTGTTTCCCATTACTTGGAATATTTTTTGCCATTCCCTTCTGACTTGTATTGTTTCTGTTGAATAATCATTTGATAACTTTATTGGAGCCCCCTTATATGTTATTTGCTGTTTCTCTCTTGATGCTTTTAGGATTCTATTTTTGTCTTTGTAATTGGCCATTTTAATTATATTGTGTCTTGAAGTGAGTCTGTTTGGAATCATCCTCATTGGGACCCTCTGCACTTCCTGTACTTGAGTAACATTTTCAATCATCATGTTAGGGAGGTTTTCTATCATTATTTTTTTAACAGGTTTTCCATTCCTTGTTTCTCTTCTCCTTTTGGTATCCCTATGATATGGATATTATAGCATTTCATGTTGTTCTCTTAAAACCTCTTCATTCTTGTTCAAACATTTTTCATTCTCTTGTACTGTCTTGGAATATTTGTCTACGTTGTCCCCCAGCTCTCTGATCTGATCCTCTGTTTCCTCTAGCCTATTATTGATTCCTTCTACTGTATTCTTCAATTCAGAAATTGTATTCTTCATTCCCTCCTGGGTCTTACTAATAGTTTCTAAGTCCTTTTTAATGTGGGTGTAGCTCTCAGTAAGTTCCTTGTAACTTCCCTGGAGTTCTTTGTAGTTGCTCTAGAGTTGTTTATAATTTTCTTTAAGCTGGCTGAGCTCATTGAGCTTCTCTATTATCATTCTTTTTAATTCTATATCTGACAGTTTGCTTTTCTCTGTTTCATTTAGTGATCTTTCTGGGGATTCTTCCTTCCTTTTTGTGATGGACTGATTCTTTTATTCCTCATTTTGGGTGTCTATTGTTGCTTGTTTTTTCTTGGATTAATCTGCTTTGCTTCTCTGCCTTTGTGGAGCACCGTTCTGTGTTAGGAGATTTGTGGAGTTCAGTGTTGCAGTCTCCTAGATTTCCTCAATTTGCTCTTGGTGTGGACTTTATGTCATTAACTTGGGCTCTCTCATTGTATTTTGGATTGGTTGTATGTGTTGCTCCTTTCTCTCCAGTTGATTGATTGAGACGCACTCCTATTCTTTCTTATACACTGTTTTTGAGCTGCTTCTAAAACAGAACCAGCAATCCAGGCAAAATAACCACACCTTCAGAGATATCTTTCTCCTTTAATTCCCCTTTTTGACTGCCTATGAACCTAGCTATGTACCCATACCCTCCAAGGTAAACCTCACTGTTAATCATACCCTCAGCTGCTACTGCACCAATCTTAATAGGGGTGTAGATATGATAAGACTGTTATATGAGGGGGGAAATGGTTAAGTTGCCTGAAGTATAGATAATTTTGAAGGATGAAAAGGAGTAGCCAAGATGTCAGGGACACAAGAGAGAAAGCCAATTTATCTCTTATATAGAAATGAGGAGGGGGAAAATCAGAATGCCTCAAGGGGGAGTGAACAGTATAAGCCTACATATACATATATAGTTGTCACATCTGCCTCTCTGTCTACCCTCAATGAGTACTGATTGGTCAAAATGGAACCAGGACCCATTTGCTTTTAGCAGGAAAAAAGAATGTGTGGTCCCTAGTAGTGCATCCACAAAAAAAGAGGGGGGTTAAGTAACTGGGGAGAGGAGGAATGCTTAGATTGAGGCCTGGATATGAGTTGTAGCATGAGAATTAGTAGACTTTAAAATAAGAGTAGAAGGAGAGTCTTGGGTAGTTAGGAGGATTGAGAGAAGTTGGAAGTAAAAATATGGGAATTGGGATACACTATGATATAAACAGTATTTACTTAAAACACACTAATTGTGAGAGTTGAAAGTAAGTTTTGAAAAGAATAGGAGATTAATAGTTAGGGATTAACAGTTCATGTAGCTCTTGGTATATCTCAGGTGCTTGAGATTAGCAGCAATCCATTTCCTGAGTCTACCTCTTTTTCTTGATCAAGTCTCTGCAGTCTACAGTCAAGCTGTGTGGTTTTGGAGTAGCAGGGCCTATGGCTGTCACAGTCAGGGCTGATTCTGAGTGCCAGCCCCCTTGTAGACTGAGCCTTCATTAGCCTAGCTGGGTTTCTGCACTGCCAGCATTTTGGGGCCCCCCTTTCTCTCACTGGTTCTGTGTGAAGACCTGCAGGGTGCTTATGTGGTATCTATGGCTACTCCTCCCCCTCCAGCTCCTTGAGAAGGTTTCTGCCTGTATGGGTACCTGGGTCCAACAGGGGGTGGCCTGCAACTCTGTTTGTTCCTGTGATGACTAGCCCTTCCCTTCCAGCTCTTTGAGGAGGTAGCCCTAGTCCACTAAGAGTGCCTGGCTCCCCAGGGGGCCTGCAGGGTCACTTGCTGATTAAGGCTCGCCCTGCACGCAATCCAACTCTTTGAAAAGGTTTTCACCGCTGCCTCTGCAATGAGGCCTGGCTTCCCTGAGGTCCCACAGCAGCACAGCCTGTGGGTGAAGGCTACCCCTCCCCCTCCAGCTCTTCTAGGAGATTTTTGTTGCCTGCAATGGGCACACCAGTTGCACCAGCACCAAGTTCCTGGCATGCAGTTTTGCATTTTCATGGGAGCCTGTGTGCTGATGCAGGTGCGCAGGGTTGGGCCTCCCTTCTCACTGGGGCTCAGAGCTGCCCTCTCCCTGGGTGGCACAGTGACACAATTTTCAGCCCTCTCACTGCCCTGGCCAGTGCAATTCCCCGCTCCCCAGCTCCTGCTCCCAGCGGGTCTCTCCTCCTCTGCCTCTGGTCCAGGGAGGCACTTCCTCTCTCTCAGCCTCTGCAGCACAGCTCTCACACAGTCTCTCCCCTGCAGGAATTCAATTCCTCAATCCCTCCAGAGTTTGCACTCACTGTCCACACTTCACTGCTCACATTTCTATCCACTGAGGAGCCTGATGCTGTCTTCAATTAGAGCCCAGAGCCAACCTCAGCCCACCAGCCAGTTTGGAACTGTCTCACCTGCTCTCCTATAGGTCTCTGCAGCCTCTGGGCTGTGCACCCCTGAGTCCAGATGCTTACTTCTCCAATTTGCAGGGACCTGCAAATGTCTCATGCTCCCTACCTTGTCCTCCAGCTGCTCTGGCACTTGAGAACTCTGTCAGCACTGCCCTCTATTCTGTCACCATCTTTTTACTCTAGATCATTTTTAATAATAAATTATTTTCCCCACCAGGAAAATGGTTATCTTGGGTTAACTGGGACAAAGATCATGGTCTCCAAATAGTAAAAACACAGTAATTTTCAAAATCTTACCACTCATCCCCATACCCATAAATCTACAGATGGTATGGCCATATGTAAAGATTACATATTTAAATCAATCTAGATGGTTGTGCAAAGCTATCCGTTCACATAAATATTCTGCTCCATAGCATTTATTAAAACACATTTTTATTAAGTTTTTTAAACATTTTATTCATTATTTTTAGAGAGAGGGGAATGGAATGGGGAAGAAAGGGAGAGAAACATCAATGCATGGCTGCCTTTTGCATGCCTCCGCTAGGGACCTGGCTGGAGACCTGGCCTGAAACTCAGGCATGTGCCCTGACCAGGAATCAAACCTATGAATCTTGGTTTCTTGGGCCAGTGCTCAATCCACTGAGCCACACCAGCTAGGACCAAAACATGTTTGTTTTTGTTGTTTGTTTCTAACTTAGGACATCTTACTAGAAATTATTTTGGTGACCACCACTTCTGTAATATTGCCAAAAAGACAAGTTCTTAATTAACAGCAGTTGTGACATATGTGTTAAGAAACATTTATTTTACAGTGGATTTGGAGTAAATAGAACTATTTATCATGATAAAAGAAACGTTGGCAATAAGAAGAGTATATCTGGGGAACAACATAGCTTCCTTCAAATGCATAAGCACTTAGGAAGGGGAAACCAAGCTGCTCCATGTTTCCAAGGGACAAAATAAAGATTAAGGAAAAAGCAAATGGGAAACATAGTTAGTATGGTTTAGCCTTCTAACAATCAAAGCTGTCTAAATATGGAGTGGGTTAATGCCTTGAGACTCATTGATTATACCATAAGTGGGATTATTTGAGCTGGGCCAGGTGACCATTTAACAAGGATGTCATGTCAGTTATCCAAGGACATTAAGTTTGTTTCCAACACCCTGAGCATCTATACTTGTTAGAATCTACAGAGCTGAGAGCCATAGACTTTAAAGTCCCTGGGAAAAGACAAAAGGTCAAAAGAATATGAATGGTACTGATAGGAAAATTGGCCATGGCCATTCTTTGATGATAATCACTGAGTTGTTAAATAGAAAAAAGTCAAAATTATCTGTTTTCAATAGAAACAGTGTTCAAATTACAGTTTATGACAAAACTGGTGAAAGTAAGGCCATAAAAGAAAAACCAGAAAATTTTGTCAAAGGATACTTTGAAGAAGAAAAAGAAACTAAAGATCACTGATTTCCTGCTTTGGTAAAACAAGAAAGAAAAGATTGATTAGTAGGGATTCTACAAAAAGCAAAAAAGAGGCACAGGGTATAAGCTAAAATGGTGTAGCTGTTGTTGAAAGTAAGATGATGCCATTTTTGAAGATTTTAATTATTTTAGTGAATCTCAAGCAACCTCAGATTATATCTTTGTTGTTCATTCCTTTCCTTCTTTGGCATTCTACAAAAGTGATAACAGTAGATGGGATAGATTTGTAACTGATACCTGTTAGCAGGTAGTTAACTAATGACAGGCAGATAAGTGTTATAAAAGAGTATGGAAAGTGAGGATAATTTTAAGGGTGGGGGTCAGAGGCTGGTCATCCTCATCCTAATATCATGACTCATAAGCCTATATTTACCAGAGTGAGGGCAGAGAAAGGGTGGAACCAGCCAGAAGCAGGTCTCCAGTGTCTGGAAGGTCAGCAGGATTGGCCAGTACAGGATGAGGCAAACACATCTCTGGGAGTGGAAATCAGAAGACAGAAAGTTATACAGGTATTGAGTGTATGCAGGTATGAGTCACTGTAATAAGCACTCTGTATACTTTCAACCCATTTAATAGGAAAATATTAATATTATCTTTTCATAATCAGTGCAAATGAAACTGAAACCCATAAAGATTCCATCCAGTCACACAGCCAGTAACTGGATGTGTGGCAATTATAAATCCCCAAACTCATGATCTTTCACACTAGCAAAATGTGCTCAGGCAAAAACAGATAAAGATAAGTGACAAGTGACACCAAAGACAGAAGCCAGGTGCAAAAATGAATCAAGCAGGAATGGGTAAAAACAATAAGCCAAGTGGATTGGGTGTGGGAGTGCAGGGAAGGGCTGAGAGTGTCTGAAAGTCACAACCAGAACCTTTGAATTCAGCCAGAAGTCTAGGAGTCAGAAAGATATCAAACAACATGGAAGAGGGTGGAGGGATGAGAAAGCAAGGCTGTTTTTGAAAAATAACATAAGACAAAATGCTCCTAAAATTTAGGGTATTATCACTACACTTTTGTCTTATGTTCTTCATTCTTATGTATTAGGGGTTTCAATATCCTTAACTGAGTGGAAGGAGCTTTTGGCTACCTCATATCATTTTGGTTTTGTTTTGTTTTTTATTTGTCAATACAAATTTGAGATCTAATTAATTATTTCCTCAAATAATTCAATGTAAATTTTATTGGTATTATTATATATAACTGGAACTTTTATAATAAATTGTTCCATCCAAAAGCATGAAGTATTTCTCCATTTATTTTTGTTTTATTGTTGTTCAATTATAGTTGTCCCAATTTTCCCCCATTACTATCCCCTGCCCCACCAACCTCCCACTCCCACAGTCAATCTCCATCCTGTTGTTCATGTCCATGGGTCCTTTATATTTGTTCCTTGACTAGACCCTTCCATTCTAATTTCAACAGCACTCTAACACAGTTAGGAGCTGTCCAGTTCATGTGCATAATGAAGTAACAACTGAACTAAAAAGACTGGAAAATGTTTAGAAATGAGTCACTACACTGTTTCTTGTTCTCAATTTTTGGAAGAGTTATTTTTCCATAGAATCCATGAATTCCCTTACAATGGATGATCCACAAGTCATGGGGACCATTTGAACAAGAATAAAAAGGAAAGGAAGACAAAATAGGCAAGAGGAAACTGCCTCATCTTGCAGACCACAGCTGGCAAGGTCAGATTTAACCATTTTTATCAACTTTTTGCATTTGGGCAAAAGCCCTAGTCTAGTTGTTTTTCACATGAAAGCATGAAAAAAAAAAATATGTTAAAACTAAAGTCAAAGGATATATACTATGTAAGATGCTCTGAAAGAATACAATAATTAACACAACTATAATAACACAACTATAAATCCCCAAACTCATGATCTTTCTATACATCACACTAGCAAAATGTGCTCAGGCAAAAACAGATAAAGATAAGTGACAAGTGACACCAAAGACAGAAGCCAGGTGCAGAAATGAATCAAGCAGGAATGAGTAAAAACAATGAGCCAAGTGGATTGGGTGTGGGAGCACAGGGAAGGGATGAGAGTGTCTGAAAGTCACAACCAGAACCTTTGAACTCAGCCAGAAGTAATAGACTATAATTACTATTATATTATAGTATACTATAGTATAGTATTACTATATTATATATAGACTATATTACTATTATAATTATAATAGACTATAATTACATTCTCAGAAACATGTCTGTTCAAAGAAGTCACCCATATGTGTGATTATACGTGACAGAAACCGAAGTAGGAATGAGTGAAGCTGGTCAATATGCAAATGCTGTTTCTACCAGGTCATTCTGATAAAATTTATCAAGTGAGATTAAGCATCCCAGAGGAAAGATTTCTTTCTCTTTTTTTCTAAGATTTTATTTATTATTTCCAGAGAGAGGGGAAGAGAGAGAGGCAGAGAGGGAGAGAAGAATCAGTGTATGGTTGCCTTTCACCTGCCTCCAGCCACAGACCTGGCTGGAGACCTGGCTTGCAACCTGGTTATGTGCCCTGGCTGAGGAATCGAACCAGCGATCTTTGAATTCACAGGCTGGCACCTTGTCCACTATGCTACCAGCCAGGGCGGAAAGATTTCTTTTATTTCCTTAACACATAACAAATATCTCTAGTTGCATACACATGAAATAATCTCATCTATTTCAATTCATCACTCCTAAAAATTATACTGATTTTCTTTGGACTTTGTTTCTATGGTGGACTTTTTATAGTTACTATATCTTATTTCAAGCTAGGTAAAACTACTTACTTTTCTGTTTTTATTAACATTCTTAGTTCCCCCAGCAGCTGAGGCTTATTCATTTTTATTATATCTTTGGGACCCTTACAAACATTTGTAAAAATAATAGGATGGATGAGTAGATAGATGAGTCTTGCCTGATAATCTGGGCCAATTCTGGTCATTATCATTCTGCTGCTCACTTCTTTACCTCCCCAAACTTCTGGGCCATGTTAGGTCCCCTCACTATGTATCCCCAAACTTCCTGAACATTATCATGATTGCCAATGGATGTCTGCCTTCCCCACCAGATTTTAAGATTATTGAGATGACCACCATCTGTCTTGTTTACCACTATGGCTCCATTGCCAAGCTCATAGAAGGTGATCATTAAATATTTTTAAAAACAATGAACGAGTGAATGAATTCTATAAAGTCTGACCTGGTATCCATGCTCTAGTTAAGGCAAAATATCCATTGTACTTAATTCAATATTTGAAAATACAAAAGACTAAATGTGTTATCACTTTATGATACAATTCATAAAAAACAGACATACATATGCACATACACACAAAGCTGGTGAAAGGATAGTTTGCAAAAACTGCCTCACAGTTGTTCCCTAAAGATGAATAACATTTAGTCCAACCATCTATAAATATGTAGGTCATGGATACCCTGAGAAACACTAGAAAAACATAAAGTATTAAAAATGTAAGCAAAATCCAGTCTTGCTTATTAATGCAGAAGGAGAGAAAGGGACCTCTCACAAGGTTTTGTGAATATTTTATTGTTTTGGGGTTACTCTTCTTTTAATCCTCACCCAAGGACATTTTTTTCATTGCTTTTAGAGAGAGAGGAGAGAGAGAAATATCTATGTGAGAGAGAAACATGGATCCATTGTCTCCCATATAATCCCAGACCAAGGATCATACACAGCTGGACCAGGGATCAAACATGCAACCTAGGTATGTGCCCTGACTAAAATTAAACCCACAACCTTTTGGTTATGGGATGACACTCCAACCAGATAAGCCACACCAGTCAGGGCTGTTTTCTTGCTACTCTTGACTTAAATAGAATGAACTGAACATATTTTGGTATTTCCCAAAGTCCACAATTTTACTGGAGAAAACCAAAAAGCATTAAATAGTTGAGTCATACATATAACTTCCCTTTACCTCATTCCCTCCTACTATATTATTCAAGGTCCAACTAAGAAAAGAGAAGACAGCACAGATATTTAAAGCACAGGAATGTAGTGTAGGAAATTATTTATACAGGTGTTGGAATTAGAAGAGGTACTGTCACTGGAGCCCAGGGACCTAGGGTGCTTGACGGAATGTGAAAAGAGTCAAGAGCCTCAGCCACTACCAAAAAAAGCCACCTAAAGCTAAGACGGATGAGAAAACATCCCCTCCCATTTTCACTCTGCAGAGCATAGGTTTGCAGGAGTGGAGTCAGCAACCCTGTAATACAGAAAAGACACCACGGACCCACCAGTCATCTGCCAGCCTACCACTGATCTGCCTGCCCAGGTAGTTTCAGGGTCACTGAAGCAAATGTCTCACTGAATATTGGCAAGTTCATATTTTTTTTAATTGATGGCTAATTTTTTAAAATTTTATTGTTGTTGTATTACATCCAAAATTCATATTTTGATATAAAATATTTTATTATTGCTAAGAAACCTTTTTGAAAGCTTTTGTTCTTAAGTTTTATTTTGTATGCATTTCACATTTAAAGTTTGTTTCAAAATGATAACACCAACCTGTATGCTGTTATTATGTAAAAGACATGTTATAAAAAATCTACTAAGCTTTAAAGATAATTTATAATAGATAAGAGTCAAAGAATTTGGTATTGCTTAGAATTTTGTTTCTTCAAAGTGGGAAGTATGGGTATAGCTAAGATCTAAGGGAAGAACAGATAAAGGAGATGTATATTAAATTAAAAGGGATAAACTGTGGAAAATTTTCTGACAAATTCCTTACAATAATAATCTTTTTGGAAGATAAAAATTATTTTTAGGCCCTGGCTGGTAGCACATTGGACAAGGTGCTGGCCTGCAAACCCAAAGGTCACTGGTTTGATTCTCCATCCAGGTTACAAGCCAGGACTCCAGCCAGGTCTGTAGCTGGAGGCAGGTGAAAGGCAACCATACATTGATGTTTCTCTCCCTCTCTGCCTCTCTCCCTTCCTTTCTCTATGGAAATAATAAAATCTTTTTTAAAAAATTATGTTTAAAGCATGCTTTAAGTCACCATCATCAGAAAGATTTCATGGGAATTTAAATCACTTAATTACTCAGAAAAGAATATTTATTTAGGACTATACTACATGCGTAAAACCTGCCCAGCACACATTAAATATTAATTTGGATTGATGAGCTCAGTCACACCACATGAAGCCCTGTCTTGCTTGTGACCATATTTCTTGGGTCTGTGACCTCACCACATCAAACCAAATAAGTAAGTGCCAAGTGTGACCATCATTGTTTGGGTGATATCTGCTCTACTTGTGGGAAATCTTGGGATGGGGGGCTCAGGTAGCCAGATGCTGTTTAGTGTTTTGCCCTTCCTCCTACAGCTGATCTTTCCAATCCAGGAACCATTTTCTTTTCAAAACATCAGAAAATGGGTTCCACCAAGACAGCAGAGGAGTAAGTGCAGCTACACCAATCTCCTCCCAGGTCACATCTGAAATTACTTCTTTGGAGAAAGAGTCAACTGGAATTACCAACAGAACGCCAGCTGGAAAGAAGTCTTATAACCATGGACAGAACAGAAGAGGGTGATTCATCACAACGTAACTGGTAGGAAACATGGAAACATGAGAGGGCTGGCTGGGCCCCCACCTGAGGCAGCAGCCAATAAAATGGAGCCAGGGGCTCCACCTGAGAAGGGTGGCTTCTGTTCCCCAAGCTGGGTTCCCCAGCCTACAGCAACACAGCAGAGTGTAGAGCAGCATACAGCTGAGAAGGGCAGAAAGCCCTGGAATTTACTAGCCTAACAGAGTGCTGGGGACAAAGAACTACTAAGGTGACCACAGCAAAAATACTTTGGCACCCACCAACCCTGAGCTCCAGTGCAAGAAGTGCAGAGTAGATTGGAGACCCTCAGGGAGACTGTGCAGTGGTGGCTTGGAGAAGAGAAATGGGGAAGCAGCTGTAGAGATCCCAGTACAAACTTATTGCTCATACCTAAGGTGGACTGCACTGCACCAAGGGACTTCCCTATGAGGGGTCCTCATAGCCCCGCCCACTGGAAGCAATCAGCCCCACCCATTGGTGCCTGAGCCTGGTTCCTGATCACAATTTTTTGATTTACATCTAAATAAATATCCCTTTCCCTGCCCTGTCTGACCATAGATACAATAGTTGGCACCTGAAGAGGTATCTCTCACCCAGCAGTGCCTGGGCCTGGCAGCTGATTATAAACTCTCTAACTTACAGCTAGGTCAGTCAGTCAGCCCCACACAGTGGCATGTAAGCTTAGTGGCTAATCATGGAATCAGTGGTTCACAACTGAGTTGGTTTGTCTTGCCCAGTAGCCCCTGGGTCTGGTGGCTGATCACAAACTTACTGGATTACAATCGAATCTTTCAGTCTAACCCAGTGGCCCTGGAGCCTGGCAGCTGATCACAGATTCATTGGATTACAATAGAATCTTTCGGTCGAGCCCAGCACCACCTGAGCAAGGTGACTAATTGCAGATTAATGGGATTACAATTGAACCTTGCTGGCTAGCCCAGTGGCTCCAGAACCTGGTGGCTGATCACAGATTCATTTATTTACATCTGAATCTGTCCCACCAGCAGCACCTAAGCTGGTCGCTGATCCATTGGATTACAATTGAACCTCTGTCTAGCATAGCAGGGCCTGAATTTGGTAGCTGATTCCTTGCTTTACAACTGTATTGGTCTGTACCCCTAAACTGCATCTGACCCTGGTGGCTGATTACAGGTCAACAGGATTACATTTAAATCAAACCTTCCAACCTAGCTGTTCCTTAGCCTAGCAGCTGATCACAATCTGATTGGAGGAGGATCCCTGAAAGATCACTAAATGAAACAGAGGCAAACAAACTATCAGATATGGAATTCAAAATAATGATGATAGAGAAGCTCAGTGAGCTCAGCCAGCTCAAAGAAAACTACAAACAACTCTAGGGGAACTACGAAGTACTCCAGGGAAGCTACAAGGAACTTACTGAGAATGAGGATAGGACATAGAAACAATCAGTAAAAGCCAGGAGGAAATGAAGAATATAATTTCTGAATTGGAGAATACAGTAGAAGGAATCAACAGCAGGCTAAACAATGCAGAGGATCTGATCAGAGAGCTGGAAGATAATGTAGATAAATGTTCCAAGACACTGCAACAGAATGAAAAAAGGCTGAACAAGAATGAAGAGGTTTAAAGAGAGCTGCAGGACAATATGAAATGCAATAATATCCATGTTATAGGGATAACAGAAGGAGGGAAAAAAACAAGGAATTGAAAACCTGTTCAAAAAAGTAATGATAGAAGATTTTCCTAATATAATGAGTGAAAATGTTACTCAAGTTCAGGAAGCACAGACGGTCTCCATGATGATGAATCCAAATAGACCCACTCTAAGACATATAATTAAAATGGGAAATTTCAAAGACAAAGAGAATACTAAAAGTATGAAGAGAAAAATAGCATATAACATATAAGGGGGCTCCAATAAGGTTATCAAATGATTATTCAACAGAAACAGTGCAAGCCAGAAAGGAATGGCAAAAAATATTCCAAGTAATGGTAAATAAAGGCCTGCAACCAAGAATACTCTATCCAGCAAGGCTCTCATTCAAAATGGAAGGAGAAAAAGGAGTTTCCCAAACAAAAGAAGACTAAAAGAATACATCTCTACCAAACCAACATTGCAAAAAATGCTAAAAGATCTGCTTCTAAAAACTGAAGAAACAGAGAGAGACAGGAACACAGGTACAAAGGGGGAAAATGGCAATAAATAAGTATCGGTCAATAATAACCTTAAGTGTAAATGGCTTAAATACACCAATCAAAAGACATAGGGTAGCTGAATGGATAAGAAAACATGATCCATACATTCGCTGTCTTCAAGAGACCCGCCTCAGAACAAAAGATCAACACAGAGTGAAAGTGAAGGGATGGAAAAATATATACTAAGCAAATGGATATGAAAAAAAGGCTAGGGTAGAAATACTAATTTCAGGCAAAATAAATTTTATGATGAAGGCCATAAAAAAAGACAAAGAAGGACATTTCATAATACTTAAGGGAACAATCCATCAAGAAGATATAATTTTGGTAAACATACAAGGACCCAACATGGGAGCTCTGAAATATATAAGAAAAATCTTGGAAGACTTTAAGGATATAGACAGCAACACATTAATAGTAGGGAATTTTAATACTTTATTATCAACAATGGACAGATCTTCCAAACAAAAACTCACTAAGGATATTGTGGCATTGAACAACACTCGAGAGGAAATGGATCTAACTGAGATATACAGAACTTTGTGCCCCAAAGAAGCAAAATACACATTCTTTTCAAATGCACATGGATCATTCTCTAAGATAGACCACATGGTAGGTCACAAGACAAGCCTCCACAATACAGGGAAATTGAAATCATACCAAGTATCTCTCAGATCAAAATGGATTGAAACTAGAAACCAACCTCAAGGGAAAAAACCAAACACACTCTAACTCATGGAGATTGAATAACATGCTTTTAAGTAAGGAATGGGTTAACAGTGAGATCAAAGATGAAATAAAAAAAGTTTCTGGAAAGAGATTACAATGAACACACAACAGTCCAAAACCTATAGGACACAGCAAAGGCAGTCCTCAGAGGGAGCGTCATAGCAATACCTCAAAAGGTCAGAAGAAGTTTATAAAAACAACCTAACCATAAAGCTGCAAGAACTACAGGAGCAACAACAAACAAGGCCCAGAGCGAGTAGAAGGAAGGAAATCATCAAGATCAGAGCAGACTTAAATAACTTAGAGACTAAATCTACAATTCAAAGGATCAATAAATTGAAGAGCTGGTTCTTTGAAGAAATAAACAAAATTGACACGCCTTAATCCAGACTCATCAAGGAAAAGAGAGAGAGAACCCAAATAAACAGAATCAGAAATAACAGAAAAGAAATCACAACTGATATTTCAGAAATACAAAGGATTGTAAGAAATTACTACAAACAAGTATATGACAAGAAATATGACAACCTGGGTGAAACAGACACATTTCTGGACATGTATAATATACCAAAACTGAACCCAGAAGAAGCAGAAAGCCTGAATAGACCAGTAACAACTAGTGAAATTGAAGGAGTAATCCAAAATCTCCCAAAGCATAAGAGCCCCAGACCAGATGGCCAGACAAGTGAATTCCACAAAACATTTTAAAAAGAACTAACCCCTATCCTTCTCAACCCATTCCAAAAAATCCAGGAAGAGGGAAGACTCCCAAACTCTTTCTATGAGGCCAACATTATTCTAATCCCAAAACCAGGTCAAGACACATCTAAGAAATAAAACAATAGGCCAATATCACTGATGAACATAGATGCTAAGATTCTCAACAAAATGTTGGCCAACCAGATTCAGCAATACATTCAAAAGATAATACACCATGATCAAGCAAATTTCATCCCAGGGATACAAAGATGGTACAACATTCACAAAAAAATAAATGTAATACACCACATCAACAAAATGAAAGACAAAAACTATATGATCATATCAACAGATGCTGAAAAAGTACAGCAACCATTTATAATAAAAACACTCAGTGAAATGGGACTATAGGTAGCATTCCTCAACATCATATTCTGATATATATCAGAAACCTGAAGCCAACATCATACTTAATGGGCAAAAACTAAAAGCTTTCCCCCTAAGATCAGGAATAAGACAAGGATATCCACTTTCTCCACTCCTGTTCAACGTCATTTTGGAAGTTCTAACCATAGTTAATCAGAGAAGAAAAAGGAATCAAAGGTATCCAAATTGGAAAGGAGGAAGTCAAACTGTCAGTATTTGCAGATGACATGATGTGTACATACAAACCCCAATAGACTCAAATAAAAACTTACTTGACCTAAAAAGCAAATTTAGCAAAATAGCTGAGTACAAAGTCAATATCCAGAAATCAAACGCATTTTTGTATACCAATAATGAAACAACAGAAATAGAAGTGAGAAAACAAATCCCATTTACCATAGCAACAAGAAAAATAGAGTACCTAGGAATAAACTTAATTAAGGAGGTAAAAGACCTGTACTCAGAAAACTACAGAACAATGAAGAAAGACATCAAGGAAGGTACAAATAAATGGAAACATATACCATGTTCATGGATGGGAAGAATTAATGTCATTGAAATGTCCATACTATCCCAAAAAATCTACATATTCAATGCAATCCCAATTAAAATACCAATGACAGACTTCACAGAAATAGAAAAAATACTTCAGAAATTTATATGGAGCCAAAAATGCCCACAAATAGCCACCACAATCTTGAGAAAGAAGAACAAGGTAGGAGGAATCACAATACCGGACTTCAAACAATACTACAAGGCTACTGTCATCAAAACACCATGGTACTGGCATAAGAATAGACATATAGATCAATGGAACAGAATAGAGAGCCCAGAAATTAACCCAGGACTCTATGGTCAACTAATATTTGACAAAGGGGGAAGGAACATCAAATGGAGTCAAAACAGTCTCTTCAACAAATGGTGTTGGAAGAACTGGACAGCAACATGCAAAAAGATAAAACTAGACCACCAACTTACACCATACACCAGAATAAACTCAGGACGGATAAAAGATTTAAACATAAGCAGTGCCAACATAAAGGTCCTGGAGAAAAATATAGGCAGTAAACTTTTGGATATCCTACGCAAAAATATGTTTACTGATACTTCACCAAGGGCAAAGGAAATCAAAGAACGAACCAACAAATGGGACTATATCAAATTGAAAAGTTTCTGTTCAGCTAAAGAAAATATCAGCAAAATTCAAAGGGAACCAACTGTATGGGAAAACATAATTGCCAATGATACCTCAGACAAGGGTCTGATCTCCAAAATACATATAGAACTAATGCGGCTCAACACCAGTGAGACAGACGCCCAATTAAAAAATGGACAAGGGACCTGAACAGACAACTCACTGAGGAAGATATACAAAGGGCCCAGAGGCATATGAAAGGATGCTCAACATCACTAGTCATCAGGGAGATGCAAATTAAAACCACAGTAAGATACCACCTCACACCTGTCAGAATGGCAGTCATTAACAAATCAACAAACAAGTGCTGGCGAGGATGTGGGGCAAAGGGAACCCTTGGGCACTGTTGGTGGGAATGTAGGCTGGTGCAGCCACTGTGGAAAACAGTATAGGGTTTCCTTTAAAAACTAAAAATTGAACTGCCTTTTGATCCAGCAATTCCACTACTTGGACTATATCCAAAGAATTCTGAAACACCAATTCAGAAGAACCTATGTACACCTTTGTTCATAGCAGCACTATTTACAATAGCCAAGTGCTGGAAACAACCTAACTGCCCATCAGTGGATCATTGGATCAAAAAAACGTTGATACGTTTACACAATGGAATACTATACAGCAGAGAGAAAGAAGGAACTTGTACCCTTTGCAACAACATGGATGGAACTGGAGAGTATTATGCTTAGTGAAATAAGCCAGTCAGTGAAGGACAAATATCATATGATCTCACCCATTACAGGACAATAATGAACAAAAATAACAGCAAGCAAAACAGAACCAAATATATGAATACAGTGAATAGGCCTTCAGTGGTCAGGGGGAAGGGTATTGGGGGTGGGGGAGGCAGAGGCAAGGAAGGACAGCAGTATAGACAAGAACCTAGTATAAAGGAACCATGGACATGGTGGACATGGACAACAGGTGGGATTGACTTTGGGGGAAATGGGTGGGTGGGGAGGGGGACAGAGGGGAGCGAAAAGGGGTTGGATGTAATACAACAACAATAAACTTTAAAAAAAAAAAAGTTATATTGACCCAGAAATGTCCATGAATAGCCACAGCAATCTTGAGAAAGAAGAACAAGGTAGGAAGAATCACAATACTGGACTTCAAACAATACTACAAGGCTACTGTCATCAAAGCAGTCTGGTACTGGCATAAGAATAGACATATAGATAAATGGAACAGAATTGATAGCCCAGAAATAAACCCAGGACTCTATGGTCAATTAATATTCAACAAAGGGGGATGGAACATAAAATGGAGTAAGAACAATCTCTTTAACAAGTGGTGTTGGGAGAACTGGAAAGCAATATGCAAAAAAAAGTAAAACAAGACCACCAACTTACACCATACACCAGAATAAACTCAAGATGGATAAAGGACTTAAATGTAAGCAGTGCCACCATAAAAATCTTGGAGAAAAATATAGACAGTAAAATTTTAGATATCCTATGCAGAAATATGTTTACTGCTACTTCTCCAAAGACAAAAAATTAAAAGAACAAATAAACAAATGGGACTATATCAAACTGAAAAGTTTCTGTTCAGCTAAAGAAAACACCAGCAAAATTAAAAGGGGACCAATTGTATGGGAAAACATAATTGCCAATGATACCCCAGATAAGGGTTTGATCTCCAATATTTATAAAGAACTAATGCAACTCAATACAAGGGAGACAGACAGCCCAATTAAAAAATGGACAAAGGGTCTGAACAGACAACTCACTGAGAAAGACATATAAAGGTCCCAAAGGCATAGGAAAGAATGCTCAACATCACTAGCCATCAGAGAGGTACAAATTAAAACCACAATAAGATACTACCTCACACCTGTCAGAATGGCAATCATCAACAATTCAACAAACAAGTGTTGGCAAGGATGTGGGGAAATGGAACCCTGGTGCACTGTTGGTGGGAATGCAGGCTGGTGTGGCCACTATGGAAAACAGTATGGAATTTCCTTAAACAACTAAAAATGGAACTGCTTTTTGATCCAACAATTCCACTACTAGGAATATATCCAAAGAACCCTAAAACACCAATTCATAAGAACCTATGTACCTCTATGTTCATAGCAGTGCTATTAACAATAGCTAAGTGCTAGAAACAGCCTAACTGTCCTTCAGTGGATGAATGGATCAAAAAACTTTGGTACATTTACACAGTGAAATACTACACAGCAGAAGGATAGAACTCCTACCCTTTGCAACAAAATGGATGGAACTGGAAAGTATTATGCTTAGTGAAATAAGCCAGTCAGTAAAAGACAAATACCAACCACATGATCTCATCCATTACAAGACACTAGTGAACAAAAACAAAAACAAAACAAGCAAAACAGAACCAGATACATGAATAGACCTCCAGTGGGCATAGGGGATGGGGGAGGCAGGAGGAGGAGGCAAAGAAGGGGAGCAGTTTAGTCAAGTAACTAGCATGGAAGTATCATGGACATGGACAACAAGTGTGTTTGACTTTGAGGGGGAATGTGTAGGTGGGGAAGGGCACAGAAGGGAGGAAAAAGAGGATTGATATAATACAACAATAAAATTAAATTTAAAATTAAAAAGAAAAAACATCAGCGACTGTACTGTCATAAAAACCACCAGAAAACAGTATGGGGTTTCCTTAAAAAACTAAAAATGGAACTGCCTTTTGATCCAGCAATTCCACTACTTGGACTATACCGAAAGAATCCTGAAACACCAATTCATAAGAACCTATGCACATCTACATTCATAGCAGCACTATTTACAATAGCCAAGTGCTGGAAACAGCCTAAGTGCCCATCAGTGGATGATTGGATCAAAAACTTGGGTACATTTACACAATGGAATTCTATATAGCAGAAAGAAAGAAGGAACTTGTACCCTTTGCAACAACATGGATGGAACTGGAGAGTATTATGCTTATTGAAATAAGCCAGTCAGTGAAGGACAAATATCATATGATCTCACCCATTACAGGACAATAATGAACAAAACTAACAACAAGCAAAACAGAACCAAATATATGAATA
>PVIW01014928.1:0-21557 GCA_004026585.1 Noctilio leporinus | reverse complement strand
ACAGAGGGGAGCAAAAAGGGGATGGATGTAATACAACAACAATAAAATTAAAAGAAAAAAAGAAAATCAGGCACTCAACCTATCTTGTTACTCCTACTAACTCCACCCTTTCCTTCTTCCCTATACTCTCTTATTCCTATGGGCACCTCCTTTTAGCTTAGAAAATTCATCTCCTATCATGTCTCTGGCCTAGAGACCTGGTCAATGCCTACAAATCTTCCTTCATTTTGCTTTTTCTGGCAGTCTTGCCTGACTTCCCTTTCACACATTGGGTTACTGGTAATTAGTAGCCAGAAACATTGCCTTGCCTCACATTTCCTCACAGTCAACTACCTGCTTGAATGAGGAGGAACAGAGAGAGGGAAATACATGCTGGTATAGGAAGAAAATAAGTATAGATTAACAACTTCAAGTTTTAGCTCACCATGTTCTTCTAGCAAATCTTTGGACAATGACACCCACATGCAAACGGGTGTCCATGTCTGTGGGTGTGGGGAGGAGGGAAGCATGAATATCTGGTGAATTCCTTGACTCATCTGGAAGTTTGGACCGATAGTTGTCTACAGTAAATGTGCCTTTGTCCATCGGTAACCTACTGCTGTCTTCATTCTTCCCATTGTAGGAAGCGAGCATGGCCCAGGGTAAATCTTCTGAAGCAGATACTTGTATTGTTGCATATGACTGACAAGAGAGCACCCTGGGCAACCTGAAGACCCCTGTATGGGGGAGAGTGGCTGTCAGTAACTGTAGGCAATATGGGTGCTCCATCTATTCTCTTCCTCCTCAATCAACTTCCATCTCCAAAGTTCTGTGCTCAAAAAGTCAGAAGCAGCCTCCTGCTCACGTATAGAGGGGTGATAATGAGGCTGGCTGTCATATTGATGATCAGCGCTCCTCTCACCTAGTGTCCATCTTGGCAGCTTCCCTTTTATGATACAACAAATGAGTAAATGAATGAGTGAAAAGTAGTGTGCCCCCCATCCCTCCCCTAGACAACAAATGGGAAGAATTGAGTGCGTGCTGGTCCCACTTTGTCTTTGGTCAATCCAATAACCTGTTTTCTCCGGAGCAAGAGTGTGGTGGGATGGCTTTTATTATACATTTCCAGTTGAAAGGAGTCACTGTTCATTAACTGGCTGGATTACAAAAATAATCGTGGTAGGCACCTTAGTTATATTTCTAACAAGCAGGTTGATTTAGACTTTCCTATTGCCAACATCTCTGCCTTCTACAAAATGCATGGTCTTTCTTGTTCAGTTCACTTCAAGAAGATAATCCAAAGGCCAGCTGAAGTTGAAGTTTGCTTCTGTGAAGCAATTTCCAACAGCATAGATCTCGTGCATGAGATCCTCCAGGCAGACCATGCCATGTTTATCAAGAGATCAAGCATATTATCTGTCAGCACAATTAGCTTCTGATTGATTTTGCCATAACCACACTTGCAGATCAATTCACTAACTTCGGATACAGGTACCTCCATGAAATATATGATTCCATAATCCTCAGCATGTTAACAAAAACCTTAACAAAGGTATCACTGAACATCTGGCAAAGTTGAAGGAGCTACAACACCTTTCAGAACTTTGGGTTGGCACCGTTCATACAACCCCGATAACAAATGACAATTTGGGTTCTGCAGGAACACAGAAACTGCCAGGTTTTCTTACCATCCCAGCCATTCTTGCTCCACCTCTGTGCATCTGCCTCTATTCCTGTGACAGTGCTTACCTTCCTCAGAGATAAGCTTCTCTCTTACCTTTCAAAACATCCTTCAAACAAACTGCTTTCTCAGGAGCTTGATCTTCAGTTCAGCTCTGAAAAATTCCTTCAGTTTTTGTTAAGACTTTCAGACACAGCAGGAGGCATCTTTTTTTCTCCTCTGTACTCTCCATGACTCCAGCAGGAAGGAAGGCCACAAAATCTGTTTTTAGGCTTGGGGGTTTTCTAACAGGTTGGTATTATTCACTTTACTCTGCAGTTGCTTTTATTTATCTCACAGTATATTAGGATCATCCTTCCCATTTGGGACATTTAAATAACCTATATATCATTTTCCATTGTGTATGTCTGTGTGTGGGAGAGGGGGTGTACATGCATGCATACCATGGTTTATTAAATTTCCTACTCATGGGCATTCAGATTATTTATGGTTTATTGTCATGAAAAAAAATGCTATAAATAGCATTACATGTATCCATGTTCCTTATCATATATGACTTTTTCATGTATGTTAGATTTCCAGAGCTGGAATTGCTATAAAACATATAGTTTTATTTCTTATTTTTTCTTTTTTCTTTTAATTTTTTAATTTTATTGTTGTTGTGTTACATCCATCCCATTTTTCCTCCCCTCTGTCCCCTTCCCCACCCACCCACTCTCCCCCAAAGTCTCCCACTTGTTGTCCATGTCCATGGTTCTTCCATGCTAGTTCCTTGACTAAACTGCTCCCCTTCTTTGCCTCTTCCTCCCCTCTCCCCCCTCCCACCATAAAACATATGGTTTTAATTCACATAATTGCTGCCCTATTTATTTGTAAAAACAGTTGAGGAATTCTCAACCCTACCACCCAAATAAGGGAATGTTTATATCTCTAAGTATCTGTCAGCAATGGCTGTTTCTGCTTGTTCTAAACATTTGCCAATCTAACAGGTAAAAAATAAAATAGTATCTCATTATTGTTCTAATTCCACATTCCAGGGTTGTTGGTGTGGAGGGTGAGGGTGTAAATTCCAAGTAAAAAGAAGCATGCCTGAGAACCTTATGTTCTGAGTTGCACGCACTGGTGTATCTTTCTCCACGTGACCCCAGCCTGAGACCTAAATTCCTCCTTGCAGAGGTCTGAGAAAGCTGGAAAGAGCCAGTGTTTCCTTAATAAGTGTTTTCTTTCAGCTCAACAGAATTATGTCAACTGTTATTACAAGGAAAAGCCATCGACACACCAGTTTAAAAAGGAAAAGGTGTGTCCAGCAGTTAAATAAATAAAAGGACAAAACATGTAGAAAGGGTTTTAAATCCTAATGGTTACAATAGTACTGAGGAAGCTGGTAGGACAAAGCCAAGCTCCATGCTTATAAATGCAGGGTGTCTCCTGAATTTGTTTAGCCCAATTTTGGAAATAAAACATAAGGCTGCCTTGAAAAGATCTGACAATGGCGATGATTTGTTGAAGAGGGTTTCCAAAGTTTTTCTACTGTAGTCCTTCTTTTAGCCCCACTTGATATCAATACTTTCAGAACTACTCGTAACTAATGAAAGTGTGATCAAGTATAAATTACCTAACACACCAATGTATAAACACACATAATTTCATTTCCTATCCAAGCAAAAACTGATGCAATTGCAAAACTTGAATTTTTTTAAGTCTCCACACTGTGAGAAAATAAATTTCTGTTGTTTAAGCCACAGTCTACTGTATTTCATTATGAAAAAACAGACTGAAACAACCAATAACCAAGGACAATTTCTGATGCTTTTCACTGGTTTCATAACAACGAAGAAGACCAAAGAAAAATGACTTTTCTTGCAACAATCATCCAAGAATTAATTTTAGTAAAATATTTGACATGTGAGAATTTAAAGTAACTGAAAGTTAGAGGATGGTAACAAAGTAAAGAAGAGGGGAAACAATTAAAATGTAAGTTGTAAATTACTTTTAATACAAAAAAAAATTATGGTTCCCGAAAACTTTTATTCAGCTGTCATTTCCTTTGACAAAAGATTCTAAGTTTTATTATTTTTGATAAAGCCTGAAATAATTTCAATCTAATACAAATGCCCCCATTCTCTTGTTGAATTTCATCAAAGATTGTTAACAAATTGTGTTACTTTTAGTCTATAGCAGGTCCTAGTATTAGGTGGTTTAGTTCAACATTGTTTCATCTTAACATGAGATGCTACTGGGAACCCACTGTTTTTTATATCAATTGGCCTCTGGTAGAATTGGTTTCATGATACATCATTTCACTTAAAGTCAAAGAATTAATACAAAACATTAAGCAAGGGCTTACTGTATAGCAGTTCCCCCTTATCCACAATTTTGCTTTCCTTGATTTCACTTGCCTACAATCAACTGCTGTCTAAAAATATTAAATGGAAAATTCCAGAAATAACCCATTTATACAAATTAATGTTGAATTGTTCTGAGTAATGTTCTGAGTAATGTGGTGAAATTTCAAGCCATCCTGCTTTGTTCCTCCCAAGATGTGAACCATCCCTTTGTCCAGTGTGTCCATTCTGTACATGTTCCCCACTTAGTAGACCACTCAGTTGTCAGATCAGTTATCAGATATTTTGCAGGAGAGAGGGAGATGTACATATAACTCTTATTATGGCGCATTGTTATAATTGTCTTATTGTATTATTATTGTTATTATCTCTTAAAAACTACAACTCTAATATCTATTCTCTTATACATTGTGTGCCTTTTTATTAATAATTATGAGTCTCATGAATTGAACATGTTACTTTTTCCAATGGTAAAAACTTTAGAAATAAAATTCTGACTTCTATTCTTCATTTTCTTCATTATATTATTTCACTCTAAAATATGTGTTCCAATATTTTCTGTACTGTGCAGTAACATATCCTATGTAATGTATCCTTTGTAATTAGGTTAGCATGCATTGATTCTAGGCACCAAGAAGGAAACAATTTTGTTATAGCGTATTAGGATATTACCAGAATAACAGAACTAAATGATTCATTGAGTTCTTGGCTACAGTGCTCAGTGGTGCAAATGGTGCTAAATTGAGGGCTCAGAAGAGTGATGCAGTTGTGAAAGTCTAGTTATATATTTATTTGTTGGTTTGTTTATTTATTTTTAGAGGGAGGGGAAGGGAAGGAGAAAGAGGGAGAGAAACATCAATGTGTGGTTTTTTCTTGCACATCCCTAACTAGGATCCTGGCCAGCAACCCAGGCCTGTGCCTTGACTAGGAATGGAACTGGAGACCCCTTGGTTCACAGGCTGGCATTCAATCTACTGAGACACACCAGCCAGGGCATCAAAATCTCTTTGACAGATCACAAGTGACTCTCTGCCAAAACACAAAGGCATCACAAAGGAGAATGTGTTTGGCCAAGAGAAAAGAAAATACAGGGGGCATAAAGGTCAAGATTCAAGGCTCTTCTCCTCCCTGGGAATGCACATGCAGGCTAATTGTCACCCATGAGTTTTAAGAAGAAAAGGAAAATGGTCCATATGACAATACCTTTTCCTGCATGATGCAGTGAGTAAAAGAATAACCAACTACTGCCCTACAGGATAGAGCCATCAATGTTAGGAGAACAGGAGGACATTTGGAAGAGACATCTGCATCTGAAAAGGAAGAACTCATACATCTTCAGTCATTGTGCCTGAGGAAAAAGACTTCGGAAAAGATCAAGAATTTGGCAGTACGGAAAAGAGGAAATCTGCTTCATATAGAAGCTACCGATACAGTGTCTTCTATTATTTTATTCAGTCAGTATCTATGATTACTGCTTGTGAACGAGATACTAGAGAAGGATACAATGCTGAACAGGCCTATGATTGTCCTTACACAGTTTACAATCTAATGAGCTGACAGATTCCCCACTCACCTGCCTTTTCTCCTTCTCTGCCTCCTTTGCTGGTTCTTCCTTATCTCCTGACCTCTGGATTCTGGAGGCTCCAAAGCTCAGCCCCTGGGGTGCCTCTCTTTTATCTACATGCATCCTCTAGTTGACCTCATCCAGTTGGGTGTGGCTCCAAGTACTATCCACACACTAATGACTCCTAAATTTATATCTTCCATCATAACCTCTGCTCTGAATTTCAAACACCTGCCCAACAAATCCACTTGGATTTAATGGCATTTCACACAAGATGATTCAGTCTGAACTCCTGATAAGCACCTATTCGTCCCTCTCCAAAACCTTCTCCATGAATATAACAACCCCTTTCTTTCAATTATCAATCAAAGCCTTGGGGCACCAACCTCAATGAGGCTCCTTCTATACTCTACAAAAAATGTTGTCAGCGATTGTTCACAATGTGGCTGTGAAGCACACATCAACCTACCAAGACACAATTATTTTGGCCTGTTATTGCAATCACCACCTGCCTTTCCTGTTCAAAATGTTTGTCTAGTTTAAACATATTTTACAATTGCAGAAACAAAGATTCTATTAAAACAATTGTATTCCTATATTCACAACTATTTGATGGTTTCCCAGCTCACTGAGAATAAAAGCTAAAAGTCCACACCATGATATATGGGACCTATGTGGTCTCCTCCAACCACATTTCCTCCTACTTCCCCCTTTTAATTCCATCTTAATTAAATTGGCCTCATTGCTGTTCTTTGAACAGAGCAGGCAAGCTCCTTGCTCAAGGCTTTGCACTTAATGTGCCATCGGCCTAAAATGTTCTGTCCCCTAATAATCTAAATGTTCTAAGGAAGCAGTGGTGTGCACACTGAAAGTTTAGCATTTGGATTTCTTTTAAAATGTTTTAGAACTCAGATTAGCAAGATTCTCTATATACAAAGGGGGACCCCCCAATAAAACAAGTTACCTTCTGGAGGATGGGCTCCTTATAGCACAGGCTTTGCCAACTAGGTAAGTGGTCTAGGACCCCATCTGTATCAGCCCACCAGTCAATGTTGTTATGAGAGGCTGTGTTCAGCCTCTGTGAATTTTTTTTGAAGACTCAATACATTTGCCCATTTCATAGTGAGTGACTTATGAGCGTACCTGCCCACACAACACTGAGGGTTCAGCAGTTTTTGACCAAATATGGCATGACCCTTATGCCACACCCTCCCCGTTCACCCTATCTCATACCCATCAACTTTTTTGTTTGTTTTGTTATCCCAGGTGAAAAAAATCTCCAAGGGAAACATTTTACCAACACGGAAGTGGTGAAACAAAAAAATTGAATTTGAAAGCTTTTCTGAGCAGTGGGAAAAAGTGTCTCAATGGATGTATTGCATCATATGGAGAACATTTTGAAGGTGACTGAAGTTTAAATGTTAAGAATAAATATACACAATTATTATACATAAATTCCAGGGTTGTTTTAGGTCTCCCCTCATACAATTACTTTAATTACTTTACAGATGCTTTAAGTATTGTTTTGTTTGTTTGTTTGTTTGTTTAATTTTATTATTGTTGTATTATATCCATCCCCGTTTTGCTCCCCTCTGTCCCCTTCCCCACCCACCCATTTCCCCACAAAGTAAATCCCACTTATTGTCCATGTCCATGGTTCTTCCATACTAGGTTCTTGTCTAAACTGCTCCCCTTCTTTGCCTCTTCTTCCCCCCTCTTTTAACCCCCCTCCCCCTGCCCACTGAAGACCCATTCCCTGTATTCGTATATCTGGTTCTGTTTTGCTTGTTGTTAGTTTTGTTCATTATTGTCCTGTAACGGGTGAGATCATACAGTATTTGTCCTTCACTGACTGGCTTATTTCACTAAGCATAATACTTTCTAGTTCCATTCATGTTGTTGCAAAGGTTAAGAGTTCCTTCTTTCTTTCTGCTGTGTAGTATTCCACTATGTAAATGTACCAAAGTTTTTCAATTCAATCATCCACTGATGGGCACTTAGGTTGTTTCCGGCTCTTGGCTATTGTAAATAGTGCTGCTATGAACATAGGGTACATAGGTTCTTATGAATTGGTGTTTCAGGATTCTTTGGGTATATTCCTAATAGTGGAATTGCTGGATCAAAAGACATTTTTAGTTTTTTAAGGAAACTCCATATTGTTTTCCATAGTGGCTGCACCAGCCTAAGTATTGTTTTAAGCCTTTTTCCCACTCAGGGAATTCTAATCCTAACCACCAATACTATATACTTGACATTCACTTTTGTCAGACCCCAACTTTAACATAAATCAAAGTTTAATATACAAGAAATATAAACACATTTTTTTAAAGGTCAAAAATAAATGGAACTGGATTAATAAATAAAACAAGCCAGGAAAATGTTGAACAAACTGCTCAGTTACATGCAAAGTTAAATGCCAATCTTACGGCTAGAACATCTTATATCATGGTTTGTCCAAGACGAACTTGAACCATGAAAACACTTTGCTAAGTGTAAGAAGCCACAAGCTATCATAAGATACCAATCATATGAAAGGTCCAGAATAATTAAAACATGGACCCAGGAATTAGTGCTTCCTAGGGACTGGTGGCTTAATGGGAGTATCTTCCTTTGGGAAGTAATGATAATGTCCTTCAATTGGATAGTGGTGATGGTTGCACAATTCTGTGACTAAACTAAAAACCACATAACTGTAGCTATAAACTTACATGGAATTTTATAGCATGTGAATTACACCTCCATAAAGCTTGTATTTTTTTAAATGTGTAGATTGATCATTTTAAAAGACATTTGTATAGATAACTATTCAAAGACAAACAGTTGAAGAAATACAAAAAAATAATAATAATAATCCTTATCAGGAGTCAGGAAAAGCATCATCCTTTTACAGGAAGACAATTTAAAATAGAAAAGGAAGCAACCAGGGACAGATGCCCCTGGGACACCGACATCTACATGAATATCATATATGAAAGGAAAAAAAGAGTAGTTAGAGGAGTAGCATAAGAACCAGAAGGTAAGGAAATGTTAAAAAGACACAAAGGAGAGAACTTGGCAAAGAAAGTGAGGTGGTTAATGGTATCATTAACCACAAAGTTAAAGAATATGACAAGTGAAAATATTGCTGTTGGTTCAGTGAATAGTAAGTTAGGGGAGGAGGGTAAAGAATGAAGTATCAACATAATGAGGATAGAAAACAAAATAAATTTTTAAAGACATACAGGCTGGAAAGTAGATATTTAAGAAGTTTTTAAGTAAAGGTTAAAAAAGAAATAGAGTAACTGCGTTTCTCAAATAGAAGTGTCTATTTGTGAGTGATTGGAAAATGAGAATAGTTGAAAATGTAAGAAAGGTGGATAGAGGCGAAAGAAATGATACTTCATGGAGCATGGTTTCCGGAGAAGATGGGAATGTTTGGAATTGAAAGTACAAATGTTCAATCCCATAGCAAAGGGATGTATCATTCTCTAAAAAGAGAGAGCGCACACTGTGGTAATAAATTACAACTTTTGTAACCAAACAGCAAATGGGGTCCTGCTGCTGATTGCCACCCTCCAGGCAAAATTCAGGGGCAAAGGTTTTGACAAAGGAAAGGAGTCTTGATTCAAGAGCTACACAATGTTGGAATCACAGCTTTCCAAGTGTATTCATCACTTAGCCTATCAATTAAGGGTAAATCTTTAACTCCAGAATTCCCCTATCATTTCCCTTTGTTAGTTTTCAATGCTCTTATTTCCATAGGGTTAGTTTACAAAACAGTATGATATCAAAACTACAGAATTTTGGAAGAATGGCAGGCTTCAGCCTCAGAGCCCGTCCCCTCTAGCACAGCCAAAAAAAAAAAATGAATAACCCTGACACTCCCTGCTGGGCAGCCCAATTCTAGACAGAGCCCTGAGGTTGTTCTCCCATCCAAAATCCACCCAAAATATTGTCCTTTGGGAAACACAGGCAGCTAGCTGTAGCACAATCACCCAAGGATCCTGGAGGAAGAAGAGCCAGAGCACCAGTTTCTGCCCTCCTTTTATTTTAAATCTTTTGTCCCAAGCCCTGGCTAGTGTGGCTCAGTGTATTGGCACCAGCCTGTGAACCCGAAGGTAGCTGGTTCGATTCCCATCCAGGGCATATAACCAGGTTGCAAGCCAGGTCCTTACCTAGAGGCAGGTGAAAAGCAACCATACGTTGATGTTTCTCTCCCTCTCTGCCTCTCTCCTTTCCCTTCTCTCTCTAAAAATAATAAATAAAATATTTAAAATAAATGAATATAAATAAATAAATAATCGGTCTTCTGGCCCATACGCTCTGGAGGCATTGAGCTTCCTAGCCAACCCAGTCCTAGACTGTTTTCCATGGCCTTCCGCAACCTCCTCCTACAACCCTTCCCTCCTCCCCAGTGATCGATCTGATCTCTCCACATCAATTTGAATCTGATTCTGTAAACAAATTATCTTATGTGTAATTTAATTTAAAAATGTTTACCTAGAGGAGAGCTCTTTTAGATGAAAGAGTTTAACAGGATTTCCCTGTTCATGGAAACACTTGGGAAGAGGCACATTTTCACCCCCTCAGAGCCAGAGGTGCTGGGAGACCGAAGCAAGATTTCTAGTGGGCACTCGATTATTCTGTTCAAACTAAATCCCCAGGGCATGATGAGCACATGCCCAGGTACATATGATATGAAAGCCCATCGCAAATATAGAACTGTTATTTGGGGATTATCCATGGATTTCAGTCTATTTATACCTGTATACTACCCAGTGATCATGATATTATAGTAAAATGTCTTCCTCAGTAAGTTCTATTATCATTTAACCTGTAAGTATCCAAGGTTTAGCATCAAGAGAGAAGAGGAAAATAAGCAGAAATATTGTGTCATTTCAGTTTCATTTCTTAAATTCTCTGAGAAAAGCTGTCTCCCATTCCCTTTCATTAAGTTTTCCCTTATCAGCACAAGAATGAAATAAGAGAACGTTATATTGCAAGGAAATTAGTACAAAATGTCAATGAATCATAATGGCAATTATGTAAGTTGAGCAAGATTTTAATACCCCAAAATGTTATTTTCCATTTAGTAAATGAAAGGGAAACACTAGTATTCACTTAGCTTTACTACCCTTTTGTTCTTTAATTGGTACTATGTGAAACTATTACAATTGCAAATAAAATATGAAGCTAAACTAGTCTTCACAAATAAAGATATTTTCTTCCATCTAAAGAAAAATCAAAATGAAGAAGTACAGTGTTAACAAACAGATGCTTTAAGATTGGCAAAGTATTGACAACTATTGATTCAGGGACTTCTTTGTACTTACTATTCACTCTATTTTGAGTATATTTGAATATCTTCATTTATAAATAAGTAGTAAATAGTACTTACAGATGTTTGCAGATACTTTCTCTCAGCTCTGAAAGATAAAATCTTGTACTCCTGTTCTAGAACTGAAGGATTTGGTAGATAAATCAAATAATGGAGGTCTGGTATGGTGTGGTCGGCAGGCTGGACCTCCAAGAATTTCCACATCCTAAACCATGGAACCAATTAGTGTATTACCTTACGAGATAGTTGATTTTATGTGTCACCTTGGATGGCCATGGGGTGCCAGGCTAAACATTAACTCTGCATGTGGCTGTGAGAGTATTTCTGGATGAGATTAGCATCTGAGGGGATTAACTCAGTAGATCACTCTTACCAAGGTGGATAGGCATCATCTAGTCCACTGAGGGCAAGAGGGAGCGTCTCATCTTACCTACTCCTGCCACAGGACTGGGATTTATACCATGGGCTCCCTTGGTTCTTGGGCTTTGGGGCTGGACTGGAATCATTCCACCCCAGGCAGCTTGCCAATGACAGATTGTGGGACTTCTCAGTTTCCATAATTGTAAAACTGAGTGAGCCAATTCCTCACAATAAATAAATAAATATGTTTTAAATAAATTGTATAAATAATATATGTTACAAATATGTGTGCCAGTGTGTGTGTATATCCCCTATTGATTGCTTTTCTGTAGAATCTTGACTAATGTGTCTTACATGGCAAAAGGGACTTTGCAGATGTGCTTAAAATTACAGACCAAAACCCAGGAAGATTAATCTGGATTTTCCTGTTCAGATGGGCCCAATCTATTAAAATGAGCTTCAAGAGAGACCTTCCTGTAGCTGAAAGAAGAGATGCTGCTGAGGAAAGACCAGAGAGACTCAAAGCATGAGGAGGACTCAGAGGAAGCTGCTGGTTTGAAAGTGCCAGGGGGGGAGGCAGGAGGTGGGATTATGCTGTGGAATCCAGGCAACCTTCAGCAGAGACAGGCCCCTGGCTGACAGCCACCAGGGACGCAGGGGCCTCAGCCCTCCAGCCCACACAACTGAATTCTGCCAACAGCCTGAATGAGCTTGGAAAGAGATCCTCCCTTGGAGCCTTTAGATAAGAGTCCCGCTGGCCAACGACTTGATCTCAGCCTGTGAAACCTGGGCCAGAGGAACCAGCAGAGCTCACCGGACTCCCGACCTACAGAACTGTGAGATAATAAATGTGTGTGGTTTTAAGTGGGTAAATGTGGAATAAATTTAAGGTAGTAGAAGGTAGCAAATACATCCTACATAAAAAAGATCCAATAGTTGAGCATATTTGAAAACGCTTATTCCTAACACAGAAGGTAGGGCAATGAGATATAATTATAATTTGTTTTACTTATTATATTGGGAAAATATATTTTAAAAAGTTGTGTTAGAAAAGTGTGTTACATCATGTGTGATTACCTTATAATGGGCTTATAAATCAATCCGAAGTTGTGGAGAATAATTGCTGATATGTATAAGAAGTCAGGATACCATGTTTGACCTTTGACCTAAAATGCCACATCTATTTTTAAGGAAATAATTCCAGTAGTATTTCTTATCCTTAAACCCAGTAACTCCACATCTATATACCAAGAAAATAATTTTAGATACATTTTATATGAAAATACATATTAAAATATGAAGAAAATTAAACTATAAAGATAGTCATCACAATGCAGCATGTAACAGCAAAATTGCTAACAATCTACACATCCAACAAAAAAGATTGGTTAAATTAGGATACACCCACATAATGAAATGCTGTAAAGCCAGTTAAAATCATGGGGTAGATATGCACTTATTGACATGTAAAGTATTTTAAGAGAAAAACATCAAATAGCAAAAAATAAATAAATACTACAGAAAAGTGTCTGAAAGTATATGCACCAAAATTTCATTAATTCTGAGGCTTCTCGGCTAGGCTCAATCTTTCGATTTTTCTTTTATCATCGTAATTTAGTAATAGCCAAACAAAGTTTTTATTTTAATTAAGTTTACATTTCTATATATCTATATCTACAGGATGGAGGAAAAGTAGGTTTGCAGTTGTAAGTATGTAGGACAAAGTTAATTCTTATTTATTAATTGTATTATTTTCCATACAAACAACTGTAAAACCACTTTTCCCCCCACCCTGTATTTCCAGAAAGTGATTTACTCAACTAGGACAAAAATGATTGTATATATTTCAAAACAAGTGGCAAAATAATTCTTCATTTGGAGCAAAAATTTAAGACAAAGATCGTCCTCCTATTCCTTAGATGTTTGTGGCTACTGTATAAGAAAATTTGTTACTAGTTGATTAGATCCAAAACATATCTACTGCCCCTCTACTATCATTATATCCTTCTATTCTGTTTAAATTAAGCACCAAATTTCATTGTCAGACTCACTTGTCTGAAGCTAAAAAATACAGAACGTAAGAGCTTTCACTGAACTTGAGCTAAAATCAGAGACACTCCCTGACACTCCATCCACATCTCTTCCTGCACAACCACAGAAGCCAGCTGAAAGTTTTGGGTCCAAACACTGGATTGATTCTAAAGGTATCAAAAGTTGTGGTAAAATGTGGCTTCAAGGAAGAAAGGAAGTGAAAAATTAGTTTTTGGAGATAAGTACCTATCTGAGACAAATCTGTAATACACTTTTAAAGAGAATTTTCTCAATTTCAACCTTCAGTTCTTGTATTGAGTGGCATAGGATGACATTTTAACTAATATCAAAAGATTACCTTTGAAACATGTGGTCTGTTTAGTTGTTGCTAAGTCCCTGGTTGCTATTAAAGCATAAGAAGCAAAAATTGGGGTTGATTCTTTCAAAAAAAAAAATCATTTCCATTTAGCCCAGTAGTACGTTGGAGAGATTCTTGTTCACATATTGGAGTAAATGGCTTGAAATCAGCAAATGCTACGAATCAGGGCCTCTCTCTCTCTCTCTCTCTCTCTCTCTCTCTCTCTCTCTCTCTCTCTCTCTCTCTCTCCCTTTTTGATTGGAGATCTGATTAAAGCACTGCCCTGCTTCCACCCTTCCCAACCCATCCGGAGGACATAAAGTAGTTCTGCAAGCCTCACATTCTGCATGGTCCCATCAGCCCTGGCTTTAGTCTCTGCAGTAGCCTTGGCCAGCTGAGCGTTGGCAGATGGCAGCAGCATCCCTCACACACCGTTGAATCTGCAGAAACAAGAAAGCTGCAGAGCCAAGTTTCTCTTGGCTTGTACTTCTTTACCCTACACAGACCCTGCTTAGGGTGCAAACATAGATCAGGTGGATGGAGTAGCTCATAACCACAAAAGCTCGTGGTGCAGTACAGGTGCTGTGCATGTCTACAGGAGTGTACTTGAATGCTACTACAAACAAAAACAGAAATGTTATTTGGATATATCAGAGCCTGTCTATGTTTATGGCTAATGAGGCCAAAGACATCAATTATGGCGTGGGAATTGACTGTGGGAATAGAAGGAGGGATGGGCAGAGGAGGACAAAGTCGGGGAAATGAGGATGACTGTAACGGAATAACAATTTTAAAATGATTAAGCATACCACTAGAAGCAGTATAAGAATGAACTGGAAAGTGGGCAAATAGAAGGCAAATATAAAGTAGTAGCATGGTCAGACATGTCTTTATTTAGTTGATCTTAGGCTATGTCAGCATATAGCCAATGCTCAATTATTCCAATAATGATTACATATTTCTTAGATGTCCTGATTCCCTCCTTTTTTCCCTACTGTAATATTTGGCATTTTCAACTGGTATGTACTATCCTTCAGTTAAATATCATACTTAGAAATTATAGATTTCATTATAAATGAGATGTTTCTATTGGAAGCTAGCAATAGTTCAAAATAAATATATACAAGAGTAAAAGGGGACAAAAGCATTGCTTTTTTAATAATCAGACACTATTATGGTAGGGAATTTCAAGCATAAGGACACAGGTAAAGTTTTTCTGTAAATAGAAATCTACTCACAAACCCAACAAATGTTTAGTGAGCAAATACTATAATAAGACAATGTTTGTTGCTGTACTCAAATGATGGAAGATAATCCCATCCCTGATGGAGATACAGAGATGAATAGATGGTACTTTATGTTAATCACATGAGTGATACAAGTGAAATGACAATGATAAAGATACACACACACACACACACACACACACAAATTTACATGGAGTGGATTGGATTTGAACTTGACCTTATAGGATGGAAAGATTTTCCATACAGTGAACTACAGGTGCCTGTTTTAACCTGTACCACACTTGATGAATATTGTTTACATCAACATATACTCAATATTAACATGGAAATAAATTTCTTCACTAATAAGTAGCCAATTATCTATTATTTCCTTCTTACATTTACTTAGAGCAGTGGTTCTCTACTTGAGTATGCCTCAGAAGCTCCTGGAAAACTTGCTGGAACATAAGTTGTTGGACCTCACCCAATGCTTCTGATTTGGTAGGTGGGGAGTATGACTCAAGGAGCACTTTCTTCCTAGGTGATCCTAAGAGTGCTGGTCCAATGATCACAATCTGAGCTACTGATTTCAAGCTACTGCTTTGATGTTTTATATACTTGAGATAGAACCCTGCTTCCCAATAGCCTAGCAGATCTTCAGAAAAGTTTCAACCTCTCAATGCTTGGTTTTAATATTTGTAAGGTAATAAGATAGGTAATTATTATATCTATCTTATAAGCTTGTTTTGATGAGTTAATTGAGTAATGCATTAAAAATATTATTCAGGCCCTGGCTGGTAGCACAGTGGTTAAGGCGCCCGCCTGCGAATCCAAAGGTCGCAGGTTCGATTCCCCAGCCAGGGCACATAACCAGGTTGCAAACCAGGTCTCCAGTCAGGTCTGTGGCTGGAGGCAGGTGAAATGTAACCATACACTGATGTCTCTCTCCCTCTCTGCCTCTCCCTTCCCCTCTTTCTAAAAAATAATGAAATAAAATTTTTAAAAAACGTATTACTCAAATTGAATAATACTCAAGCCTGACATTAAGTTGCCTGCACTGGATAACAATGATTACTACTAGGGAAAAAAATGGTGGATGAGATTGTATCAAGTGTCATGGACTGAATGTTTGTGTTCCTCTAAAAATCACAGGTTAAGGCACCTTAAAGCCCAATATGATGGTATTTGGAAGGGGGGCATTTGGGAAGTGAGCAGGTTTAGATGATATTATGAAAGTGTGTCCTCATGATGGGGTTAATGCCCTTATAATAATAAGATAAATCAGAGCTTGCTCTCTCTCCCCTCCCTCTTGACTCTTCCTTGTCCTTCTCTCCACTGCAGGCAACAAGCAAAGTCCAGATGAGCACACAGCTAAAAGGAAGATGCCATCAAGCCATGGAGCAGGTCTTCACCAGACACTGAGTCTTGTGGCATCTTCATCATGGACTTTCCAGCCTCTGGAACAGTGAGAAATAAATTCCTGTCATTTAAGTTCCCTAATCCATGGTATTTTGTTATAGCAGCTCAACTAGTCTAAGACACTAGAAAAAAAAGAAAAAGAAGTGTGAGATATGGTACTGATGCAGCATGGACCATTTGTGTTCACAGAATGGTAGCAGTTAAAACAAGCTAGGATGCAGCATTCATGTTGGGGGAAGGAGGTAGCTATCAGAGGACCTGAATGAGAATTGGGAAGAACCCTAGAATTCCTTTGGTGCCTTTTCTTCCTAATCGTCCAATGTTTCTAAGAGTTATTGGTGTCTACTTTCTCTTAAAGTGCCCACTATTTCTAGAAGAGCAACAGGAGTACTCAAATAACTAGCCAGCAATCGTAAAAGTGGAAATAACTTCAGAGCAAAGGTGAGTTCACTGTTCCCAAGGCAGATCACTGAAAATGTTCCAACTGAGAACTCTATTAATATCCCAAGAGGACCCTTGCAATGAAACTGTACAGAGACCTATATTACAAAGGGGCACTTAAGCATCCTCTTCATTAATCTAGGTCTGAGAGTTGTTCATCCTTTTGCTTTGAACCTGGCCCCTAGTGATTTGCAGTTAGTTTTCAAAATGCTCTATTTTAGTAGATAGACCTATACCTCCAGCTGTTTTTGCTTTGTGGTGTTATGATTAAAGGTGTTAGAATGAGGCTGTAAACAAAGCAGGTGTTGCTGTCACATTGCAAGTAGGTAGGGTATAAGAAATTAGTGTAAATTTGTAACTAGGATTTTAATACCACTTGTTGGTGCAGTTGACATGGTTATAGTATGCTAGATCCTTGCCATCCAAAGCATCATGTAAGATTTATTAGAAATGCAGAATCTCAAGGGCTACCCACCTACTGAATCAGAATTTGAATTTTAAAGGGCCCCCTCATCAAGAATATTCACATTAATATTTGAGGTGTATGACCTAGGCATTCACAAAACTTTAACACCACTTTAAGAAAGTCTTTCCAACACTTACTTGCCCCCCAAGATATTAGTTTATCACACTTTAATAGGAACAGTGGAACAAAATAAAATAATATATTCAATTGCTGGAATGTAGAAGGTAGGGATTTCTGAGCATGCAAAGTCACAGGCATGTAATAGAACATGGCATGCAATCATGCTTAATTGTCCTTAAGTTCCTAAACTAATAGAATAAGAAGATAAGTTATCCCAGTCTTGGTCAAAAGATAGTCAAGTACCTGAATTCTTTATTGTTGAAGCCATCTGCCCCTGGCACAGCCAGATATTCAAGGAGATTTCTGTATATCCCAGAAAACAAGAGACACACATGTACACTGTGTATTACTGGGTAGGATTTAAACTTCCAAATGTTGTTTAGTACCACCTAAACCACCACCTAATTTGGCCAGTCTGCACCCTTTACCCCAGACTTCTGGCTGCTTTCTCATTGGCTTTCCAGAACCCAGGATTTCTCTGATAGAAGATAGTCCAAAAAGACGATGCAAAACAAAATGGGTAACAATTCAAACTGGTTGGCGGGGGGGGGGGGGGGGGGGCACAAAAAGAGCCCAAAAAGCAAAGAAACCTCCATAGCTTCCTTCCACTGCCAAGAGAAACCAGGCAGAGCTCTATCCCTAAGATGTTGTTAGCTCAGAATTGCTTCAGTCTTTTCAGGTAGGGTTATAGACTGAGCCCATCTATTTGTCTAGGTTCTGTGTCACCCTGTTTCATAGCTTACAAATAAGTGAAAGAAAAAAAGAAATGAAGAAAGACAAGAAACAAGGAAAGGGAGTCAAAAATTAGCATAGAATTTTTTTAGTATTTTTAAGTCTTAATAAGTTTATAATTATATATTCATAGAGAAGTTCCAACAACAAGAGAATATTTAAACAAATAGTCAAGAAACAGAATCAGCCATGTGCACTTGATGAATCTGCAAAGACAGAAGAATTCAGAAATATCTCCCTTTATCTCCAACTTTCCCACCTGTATGCATCCGTCCCCATAAGAACAGGGAGCCACTCAGCCTTGCTAATTATATACCAGTACTTACCACAGTGGAAGCACATAGTAAACCACCCAAAGGAGAGGAAGGAAAGAAGAGGGGAAGAGAAAAAGAGAGAGGAAGGGAATGAAGCATTAGCCACCTTTTCCTTTTGAGTAACAACCGCAATCTATATCAAGAGACTGGTCTTAGATACCCATTACAGAGGTGGATAAATATACTTTAATATCATGGATCTTATATTTCCATGGACATTAACCAACCTTAGTAGTTACCCTTTATTTTTATTTCATATTTTCCCTCAGATAACCTTTACTTCTTTGAACATTTCAACATGCTATCCATATGTATTGATAGTCTTTCTAGAGTTGCTTTAATATATGTATTACAGAGCCTCTCATATATTCTCTTAAAACATCTTTCCTTCTCACTGGTTTACAGGAAAAGGCTAGAGTGTTCACAACTTCTGCCAATGTGTATAGACTCCTCTTTAGTAGTTCTTAGATTTAGCAGAAGAAAAAAAAAAAAAAAACACTTAAGTTTTCAATGCTTATGGCATGGGAACATATGTATTTAGAAAATATAACTTAAAAGGTATTGATCGAAAAAATTATTTGAGACACAAAAATTTCATCAATCATCTGGAATGTAATTAGAATTGCTAAGTTATTATCATGAAGGCAAAATAATGTTGTCTTGAGGGGGAAAATGCTTTCTCCTTGTCCATAATTTTAAACTTAGTAAATGCCCATGATAAATATCTTTATATGTACAATCTTCATGCAATGTAAAATTAAAATGTAAAACCATTTAAACAGAAAGAGATATGGAACTCAGTGAAGCAATGTATTTAAAACAGTATAAAAATTTAATGTCAGCTTTTCATAGCTCAACCACGTCAACTCGTAAGTTTGTTTTCAATACAGTCTTGAATCAGCACAGGAAGATTTTGAATAACAACATGGACTAAGACTTATCCTAAAGCTCATAAATCATTTCTGACATATATGTTCATAACAACAGGCTTCAGAAGAAAAGGGAACAGTGAAAGTTCTAAGAAACTGGGCAGGAATACTTCCTAACGTTCAGTGGTTTGGATGAGTTGCTAAATTCTAAGTTGCAAGAGTGTATGTAGTTTGCATGAAAAAAAATAATTTTATTCACTATGCAGACAAAAAGTCCCTTTGAACTTGCTCTATTTGGGGGTAATTTTGTGACTCAAATAATTCTTCATATTTCCCCAGGGATGCTTTCATCATTTCTCCCTTTCACCCTTCAGACCTCAAAAAATCCAGTTATGTGTCATATATATACCCAAGACATTCAGATTATGTATATATTTCTTCCTAATTAATTAGGGGTAGAAGAGCTGCCCTTTATTAGCTAAATGATAGCTTTCCCATATAGGTGAGAATAAGTCCCTTAAAACAATATTTCACAACAACTCCAAAATGTTCATTAAGGGATCAAGGTCCAAGCCTAAGTATTATAGTTCTGAGAGATTTTCTACATTTCACAGTTCAGCCAAAGGACACCTGTTAGCACAATATTTGAGAACTAGGGAGACTTGATGGAAAATATATATGCATACATATTAAAAAATCAACAAGTCTGAATCTTCACAACTAAGCCAAGACAGAAATGTCTGAATTTAGACAGTCACTATAAGCCAAAGGGTCAATTTTAGAAGAGTAAAAGCAATTTCTGTGCACTTTTGAACCAGAATTAACTACAACATTCTATATAGGTCATTCCTGGGTGGGGCAACAAATGTCTTTTTGATTCTGTACTTGTCATTATTGGTTCTGATACTTCTTCCTCTCATTCTCCATATTTATTTCAGAGAAATTAGTAAATCTCTCCTTTATCAAAGCTTTCAATGATTTCATTAATTTAAATATATTTTAGTCTGGAGGCATAAACTCATATAAATTGACATTCAGCCATCTCAAATTTTATTCCCTATATTTGCTGCTGCTGCTGGTCTGTTTTGTCATCTTTCTGTTAACTATTATTTTAAGTTTCATCAATAGGGAGTTGTCTCTTTCTTGTTGGTTTACATTTTTTTCTTCCTACTAAGGGTTTGGAAGTCCTTTTTGACAACTTCTTCTTGTCTCACACAGCTTTAAGGCTTACCCTCTTTATTGCACTTCTCCAAGAGCATGTTCCTTCTCTGTTTATATTCATTCATATTTCTGTTAAAATCTAAATATATCTGAAAGCCTTTTAGATACCCCTCCATTCCTTTCAGGGATTTGTAGTTATCATTGAGAAAGAGTCTTCTAATACCTCTTGAACTATTCTATTGATGTACTAGGAACCCTCAAATGGAATGAATGACATCACATTTTTGTCTTAGTTGTACTTGAACTTTGTTTCACAAAAGGCCAGAATGACATTTCTGAGTGTCTGGAGTTGCACTCGCTTCACTGTTCTTTAGAAGCTGTTATTTTAGTAAGATGAAGCTTGACCATGAGTGAGTGGACAAATAAACAGTATAAGATCAGTTGTTAGTAGCTAACTAGCATATAAAAGAGGGGCTTCTGATGTAGTTGGCTGCATAAGTAAAAGTGTTACATCCTTCCACAACCACATCAAAATTACAACTAACCGACAGAATAACCATCATTCAGAACCACCTGAAATCTAGTTGAATAGAAGTCTTATACTAAGAATATGAAAAGGAAGCCACATTGAGACTGGTAGGAGAGCCAGATAAAAATCAGGATGATGCCTTGGCTGCAGAGGTTCCCCCTGAGGAATAAGGGGTCCCAGACCCATACCAGGACCCCAGCCCAGGGTTCCAGCATCAGGATGAGAAATCCCCATAACTTCTGGCTGTAAAAATCAATAGGGGTTGTGAACTTACTGAGAACTGCAACAGCATAAAGAAGGATGTGAAAACCTTAAAAAACAAACAGTCAGAAATGAAGGCTAAGTTAACTTAAATGAAGAATAACTTACAGAGAATCAACGGGAAAGAAGATGAAGCCAATGATCAAATCAGTGATTTGGAATCTAAGGAAGCAAAAATCACATAATCAAAACAGCAAAAAATGAAAAAGAATCCAAAAAATTGAAGATAGTGTAAGGAGCTTCTGGGACAGCTTCAAGCATTCTAACATTTACACCATAGGGGGCCAGAAGGAGAAGAGACAAGCAAAAGCTAAAGGAGTTTATCACCACCAAAGCAGTATTACATGAAATGTTAAAGGTTCTTCTTAGAAGAAGAAGAAGAAA
>PVIW01014927.1:0-21562 GCA_004026585.1 Noctilio leporinus | reverse complement strand
GGTACACTGTCTATTTTATTATTCTTATGAAAGCAACATTACTTTTTAAAAGTATATTTTATTGATTATGCAGTCCAAATTTCTTTCCTTTTTGCTCCCCTTTGCCCAGCACCCCCCTCCCTTTAGCAATGCCACCCCCCTTAGTTCATGTCTATGGGTTATACCTGTAAGTTCCCTGGCTCCACCCTTTCCTCTATCATTCTTAAGTTCCTTGTGTCAACCTTGTACCTACAAATTATGTTTCCTAATCCCTGCATCATTTCCCTGTTTCTCCACCTTTCTCCTTCCAGTTGATAACCCTCCCAAAGAACTCCATACCTATGATTCTGACCTTATTCTGTTTTTCTGTTTAGTTTTTGTTTTTAGGTTCCATTGTTGATAGTTGTAAGTTTGTTGTCATTTTAATGTTCATAGTTCTTTTTCTTAAATAAATCCCTTTAACATTTCATATAATAATGGCTCGATGATGATGAATTCTTTTAGCTTTACCTTATCTGGTAAGCACTTGATCTTCCTTTCTAAATGATAGCTTTGCTGGATAGAGTAGTTTTGGTTGTAGGTCCTTGCTTTCCATCACTTTGAATACTTCTTGCCAGTCTCCTCTTGCCTGCAAAGTTGGGCCAAGATGGAGGCATAGGTAGACACACAGTCTTTCTCCACAACTAAGAAGGAATACACCTACCTCAAAACCGGACACAACCAGAAGTTCTAGAAAATAGAGCTGCATGAAAGTCCAACAAACACACATGGGGTAAGGAGTTGCGGCATGTTGGAATAAAGCCTCATTGCTTCTGACTGTGAGAACCAGTGGAGTTGGGGTGGAGGAAGAAACTTCAGGTCTCTCAGCAGAGTATGTGTTTAGAGGCCCCCACAGCCCTGGAAAGTCTGGAGACCCATTCACTCTGAGAACCACAGCCAGGACAAAACTAAAGAGGTGCCCTTCCCATATGGGAACTGGAAGAAATGCCTGGAAAGAGGATGAATGCTGAGCAAGCAGCATAGTTTCCTCTCAGATCCCTCCCAACAGCATCACAAGGTGGTTATATGGGTCACCCCACACTGATGAATACCCAAGGCTCCACCCCTTACAATGTAACAGGTTTGACAGCTCTACCTAAGACACAGAGGCAAACACCAGAGCCTGTCAAGTTGAGGAGATAGAGAAGTGTGGTCCAAATGTGGGAACAGATCAAGGTTCCTGTGGAAGAACAGAGCAATGAGGAGATAGCCAACCTAACTAACAGTTGCAGAGTTCAAAACACTGGTGATGAAGGTGCTCACAGACTAGACAGATGTGCTTGAATAAATGCAGAAGGAAAGGAGTGAAGGCTAGGCTAAGTGAAACATAGGAAAATCCACACAAAACCAATGGTGAAGGGAAGTTACTTTTTAAGAAATGAAAAACATTTTGAAAAACCTTGCATTTGAAGGAAAATAAAAATGGGCGTAAGCCATGGAAATAATTTTAAAAATATTTGTAAATTTTATATTGAAAGAACCTTATGATAATGTTTCTCTCTGTCTCTCCCTGTATCTCTCTCTCTCTCTCTCTCTCTTACACACACACACACACACACACACACACACAAATATACAAGAAATTAAAAAATGACATTTGGATGATTTTATTTTATTTGTTTAATTCTAAACTATGTATGTGCATGAAATCTTGATGATAGTTAACATCCCATTACCTATTACAGGCTAGTGATTCAATAAAAAGTATTCCAGGAAACTTTATATCAAAGTATCATATAATTACATATCATAACCTTATAATTTTCAAGAAGCAAATACACCCATAGACTCATATCAAGAAATCAAATAATACCTGTACCTCTTAGTCACTATTCCCCTACAAAGGAACCAACACCTAGCCTTCTATCCACATTGATTTCTTTTCCACATTGATTAGTGGGGTTATAAAATATGTATTCTGTGTCCAGCTTATTTTTCTTAGTCTTAGGTTTGTGGAATAAAAGTGGTGATTTATGTACAGCATTAATTTGTTGACTTCCAGGATAATATATTTTATTGTATAGATCATGGTTTCTCAGCCTTGGCAATATTGATAGTTTTGACCAGATAACTCTTCATTGTAGGACTGTTCTGCACTTTGAATGATATTTAAAAACATGACTGGCCTCTACATTCTATATGCCTGTAACACTGTCCTCTGTCTCAGGGTTATGACTATTACAAATGCCCTAGGAGCCAAACAGCCACCAGTTGAAAACCCCTGGGGGTTACACATACCAAAGTATTTACTAATCACTGGTTTATAGATTTGCAGGTAGTTTCAGTTGGGTTTTTTCATAAATAGGGATGATGTGAAGTTCTTGTGTTTCTTGTTGCCCATATATACATACTTTTGTTGAGCATGTAGGTGGGTTGAAATTGCTACAACATAAGAGACAGATAGTTCCAAGTAGTTTTTAGAGGGATCGTACAAGCTGATTGTGCGGCACAATTTCAATATTGCCAAGTGGCTCAAGGATAAAAGTATGGCATGTAAGGTTAACCTATCTTAATGAGTTTCTCTTTTAATGAGTTCCTGACCTGCCAAGTCCTGACTGCCACAGTGGCCAGTACCATTAAACACCTTTAAAAGTTATCTAGATTTCTAGTGGTTCTTGGAGGGAATGTTTTTCTACTAGATGAAATGTAACTATTGATAGGTAATTTTACAACAGAGTATGGAGGTGAGATAATAATGAAGTTAATAAAAATCCTGTCACATTGTTTCTATGTTGGCAACCATTTTAATGTCAGAGAAATGACTAACACTCCTCCATTTAATGCTCCAAAATAGATATTTTGGACTTGGGTTTTAAAATTTAATTTTTTTCTTTTTAGCATTGTGTTTCTTTTCTTTCTTCTTTTTCTTTTCTTTCATTTATTTATTTATTTTGCTTTGTTTCTTTTTAGTATTGCCTGGGTTTTTTTGGTTTGGTGTGGGTTTTTTTCTAGTTTTGTTTTTTTTTACTGGCTTCTTTAAATATTTTTCAATTTAAAAGTTTTGCAATCTATCTTTAATGTAAAAATGTGACATTATATTACAGTGAAAAATCATACTATGTCAGCTCTTAAAAGCATATTTCTTATCTTTCTGATAGCTGAGTTTTTATTTTATTGTCAAGCTATGTCAATTGTCTGTCATGGATTATGTTTAAATCAAAATACAAAAATAAGTAGCAAGAAGAAATGTATGAAGCACCCATTTTCCAAATTAGTAGCAGAGATACAAAGCTGTGAGAAATAGATCATTATATGACAAATTGTATCTATGCCTTAGAGAATGAATTGTCCGGTGTAGCTTTGAAATTGTATACATTTCCCTTTCTCTTATCTTTTATTTCAGCATAATTCACTTGTCAAGAAAATAAACTTCAATGAGCCAAAAATGTTCATATCCAATTGTGTATGTGTATCTTTGAGAGTTATCATAATTATTATTGTTATATTATACCTAAATCAAATATGTTAACATATTATACTTTTAACCAATGTTTTTTTTATCTGTTACCCAACACACAGTTCATAACAACATGTAATATAGCCAGACATAAATTCATTATTCCTTCCCATTTTATGGATAACTGTATCTCAGAGTTATAAGTACAGTTATATTCAGTATTTGATCTTAAGGGAGATCAAGCAGTTAAAGTTAGCACTTCAAGCAAAAGACTCTGAGTTATTAGGAAAAATTACATAAGAAAATATATAATCAGCATATGGTCAGAATACTTAGGCATGCATTTTGCTTATAGGATAAAATAAATCATGTATATTTTACAGTATTAGCACATCCATGCCCTGTTTGACTTTGTGTGTTGGAGCACATAATGTGCTAGACCACGCTATGAATTCACCAGTGAGGCAGATTGCCCTCTGCTATCTTTACTTGTTAGGAGAAAAAAAGAGTCCTTAAATAATGAAACTAAAGGAAATGCTGATTTTACAAAAAATGTATTTCTTGTTGTATATTTATTGCTGAAAATATGATGACTTAAAAACAAATATAAAACCCATGTAATGATAAACTCTGATATAAATGCTACTCTCTTACATAAACTTTCAATTTTTTATTGAATCCAACTTCCTATCCCATCCAACTTCCTCATGTATTTTAATCTGCTCCACTCCTCTCCCTCAAAATCACATAATTCTCCCTTCTTCCCATGGTAAGTTAGATTAAATGTTGGACCAACTTGTGACATCGAATGCTGTTAATAATAAAAAAGAAAGAAAAATTCCTGAGCCACATAAAATTGTAAAAGGTGTGTTCCAATCACTTGAACAGAAGATGCTGCAGCATTAGTGTTGGGATGGGCATCTCTGTCATCTGCATACTGTGCACAAATCACACAATGTGCCTACCAAGCAAACAGTGACCAAAAGGAACTGGAATACTTTGTACCATCAAAATACATGAAGGTCCACCTCCATTTAACACTCTGCAATGTTCTTTTAATGCTAAGAATCACTGATAATACCTTCAACTCATGGACTACATGGTTAATTTATTAATACTTACCTGTGGGACATAGTAGGTCATTTAGAGAAGAGGAGGTAACCTGGTGAAGGTAGTGTTAGTGGTCACACAATCTGCGCCTGTCTCTCTGCTAATAAAGAGCTAAGTCTTTACATTGCCACAGTAGAGCGTGAGAGTCAAACTCCCTGAGAAACTAAGAATAATGGGTTGTACTAAATTCTCATTTTTTACAGATCTCTGCATCATGTCAGCATGTAAAGTCCAGAACTACTTTAACATTTTGAAATCATAAGGGAAGTAAATGTCATGACACTAAACTAACAGATGCATGTGAATGAGAAAATAAAATCTAAATTTGATTCCGGAAAACTAAGCAAATGTGACCTTAATGATAGCTGGTAGCCTGCATTAATAACACAGAAAAGAGGAAAGTTTTAATTCTTTTGTAATTGAAACAAGATAGCATATCAGTTTTACGTCTTATGTAAAATCTTTTCTGTGGAACATAAAATGCCAACATTTTGTGCACACAATTTTTTTTTTATGTGTTAAGTGACCTGAACACATTTTTATAAGCTCTAAATTGAAATATTCTAATTTTAAAGAAATTTATTATATTTTTTTCATTACCATTTAGTCCCCTTATAGCCCCTTCCCTTCATAATCACCACAGTGTTGTCCTTTTTCCTTTTTGCTTAATCCTTCCACCCCACTAACCTCTCCCCTGCTGTTCATCTATGAGTCTGCCTCTGTGTTGCTTGTTAGTTTAGTTTGTTCATTATGTTCCACATACGAGTGAAATCATATGGTATTTGTCTTTCTCCGATGGGCTTATTTCATTTAGCATAATGTTCTCTAGGTCCATCCATATAGTCACAAAGGGTAAAATTTTCTTCTTTTTTTATGGCTAAATCACATTTCATCGGGTATATGTCCCATAGTTGTTTTATCCACTTATCTACTGATGGACATTTGGGCTACTTCCGTATCTTGGTGATTGTAAATAACACTGTAATGAATATAATGGTGCTTATGTTCTTTTGAAGTAGTGTTTTGGATCCCTTTAGATATATTCTCAGAAGTGGGATTGCTGGGTCAAAAGGCAGACCCATGTTTAATATTTTGAGGTATCTCCACACTTCTTTCCACTGGCTGCACCAGTCTGCATTCCCACCAACAGTGAAAAAGTGTTCCTCTTTCTCCACTTCTCACCAGCACTTGTTGTTTGTTGATTTATTGATTTTTAAACATTATCTTTATTGCGTGTACTAGAATCTTAAGATATTTTGTTGAAGAAACAAATAAGTCCAAAATATTCCTTTATTATATCTTATTATTGAAAGATATTTTTGACCACTTACCTATCATTTCTTCCAAAATGACAAAGTGTAATTATTGTTTAAACTTTAACTGAAAAAAAAAAAAAAAACAGAAATTATACCAAGGCAATGAATGGAATTACTAGAATGGCTCATAAGGGATAGAGTAGATATCTAAGAATGATCTTTCATACAGCATATTAAGTATAGGGGACTCAAGTGAAATGGAGCTCCTAGTTTGCTAAAGAATACATCTCGCAAGAAAAAAATGCCATTTAACTTAAACTATGTAAGTTCATGAAATGAGTTAATCAATCAAAGGCAAATACTTGATGGCAAATACAAAGTCACATGTATGCAGGAGTAGGCAATATTTTTGTTGTTTGCTACTCCTACCTCATTCACCTTTATTTTCTTATGGTATACAGTATATTGGCACATGCAATAGAAGCTCATTTCTCTTTTCTATTCTAGTTGAGAATCTGACTAAATAATAACCTCAGTCCAAATATGCATGTTTGTATGACATAAATATATGCATATAGATAGGGGGGGCAAATGGATGAGCAGATGGCGAAGGATATTTGGATAAATATGTAGAACTATTTGTTATATTTAAATCAAAAGAAAAATTGGTTATGGATAAACATTAATGCATCTTTTTGGCACTCAGGGTTTAGTTTTAGGAGCATGGAGTTGTAGAACGTAATTTTTATTTAAATTGATTTTCACTTCAGTGAATAGATGATGCAGGTATGGTAAAGTATTTGATATAACTTCTATAGTTCAAAATAGCAAGGCTACATTGATCAAGAAAAATATTGTGTATCATTTATAAGGTTAGATATACCTATCTTTTTATCTAGAGAAGAAGTAGCATAATAAAGGGCAACATTCTAAAAAGCATACAACTGTTATATCCAGTGTATAGTTTGTCTTTGATAAACTTTCATTTCTAAACCTGGAAATATCTCTTAAAGAAGAAAATGAGCTATCCTTAAACTGTTTTAAATTATAACTTAGTATACTCTTATGTAATTCTTAAACATGTTGATTATGCAGAATATGTAAAAATATGGAAAATGTTAATGAAATTATGTTAAGTGAAATAAAAACATATACATTGTGTTTGCACACACCATGCTAATTCTAGGCTCCAGTTTTTGCTTTTAATTTCATTACACTTTGAGTCCTCCCAATGACACTGCATTCAGCTTAGATAATTCCCACTTCCACTTTAAAACTCACTTTAGTAATCTATCCCTGTTCTTGAAATATGTATCCATTTTGTGCTCTTACAATACCTGTTCTTATACCTGTCACGTTGAATGGTAATTATCCATGGAAAGTCTCTCTTGTTTCTTGAATATTTGTTTCCTAAATGCTGTCATTGGCTTTCCCAGATCTGTAACTACAGTACGTAACACCCTGCCTGGCATAGTGCTGAGCATGGTGGGAAGGCACCCATCACAGATTGCCCTTTGCTCTGCACACCAGGCTCATGGCAAGCAAGGCTGCTGCTGCTGTTGCACCTGTGAGTGATCACCCTCAACCTCACCCTCATCTCTCAGATCATCCCTAAAATAATTTTTTTAAAAGCCTTATAGCTAAATCCACAGTATCATCCTACTGATTTTTGTTGTGGCACAGAATGTATTACAAGAATTGAATAGAAATTAATAGAAAACATTCTTAAAGATAACTGAAAAGATGAATGAATTGACAAGTATATATCCAAATGGCATGTTAAAATAAATGTTAATAAAGACAAAATATTAATAAGAGCCAAAGTTAGAGATAACACCAATAATCACTAATAGAAGAATGGGTAAACAATTATGCTATTCTCACAAAGTGGCATTCTGCTCACCAAAAAATGGAATAGACTAAAAGTACACAATGTGACATGGATAAATCTCCAAAAGTGATTTATATTCCAAACAAAAGAAACTGACAAAAATGGATACATCCCATATGACTCTATCTATATAAAAAACTAGAAGAAGAGAAAACCATGTATGGTGGGTGACATGAATCAGAATGCTGATAGGCTCTTAAGTTTCTGCCAGGGATGATTTAGGAAAGCAGCTAGTGAATTCTGTGCTATTGGAGATATTCTGCAAATTTTGAGAGGGTTGTGGATTGTTACAAAAGCACATGGATTTGTCAGAACTCATTAGTTTTCTGTAACTTTAACATTTGTACAATATATTATATGTAAATTAAACCTCTATTCAAAAATTAGAAATTAAATGCAAGTATGCCAAATATATAGAGCTTGAGAAGCTATTCTTAAATATATGGAAATGTAAACATAGGTTAGACACAAATAAATTTAATAGACTTACCCATAAAATCTTTAGGAAGTATAAGACAGTGTGGTATTAGGGTAAGAATGGACAGATAGATTAATGAACTGTAAGAAAGAGTTGAGAAAACACCACAAAAATAAGATGAGTATTTGAACAAAGCACTAATATGAATTTAAAGGGAAAAAAAGGCATGCTGTATTTCCAAGAAATTCCATGAAATCACCTGCATTATCTGTAAGAAATAAATATGAACTTGAAGCCTACATTGCTGCATACACAGAAAATAATTCAAAGCTGAACATAAGAACAAAACAAAGAAACATTTTAGAAGAAAATTTGTACAAATACAGGGTGTAGCAAAAGTAGGGTTACAGCTGTGAGTACATGAAACAGTTTATTTTTATAATTTGTTAATTACTGTATTATTTTCCATATGAATAACTGTAAACCTTCTTTGCCACACTCTGTATTCATAACAGCTTGAGGTAGGCAAGGTTTTTTTTACATAATACAAAACAAAGCATTACACAAAAAAAGAAAGTGTTAAACTAAGTTCATAAACATTTAAAATGCCTGCTCTCAAAGGACACCATAAGGAAAATAAAAAGGGAATTACCAATTGGAAGAAAATGTGCATATTGTGTATATCTGACAAAGTATTGTTTATACGCAACATAGGCAGTCTTCATACAACAATATTACCCAATAGCAAAGGGGAAAAGATGTGAACAGATGCCTTAGAGAGATAGAAGAATGGTCAATAGCACAAGCAAAGATGCTCAACATTAGTAATCATCAGGGAACCCTGAGTAAGATGCCATATCACATCTTCTGGAATGGTCAAACTGAAAAGACTGATAATGTATTGAGGAGGAACTGAAATTTTCACAAATTCCTCTAAAATTTGTGAGTTTAGAGAACTGTTCAGAAGTTTTTTTTTTTTTTTTTTTTTTTAATACAGATATACAGGCTGCATACAATTAATTGCCAAAATTTTAGTAAAATAACATACCACAAAAGTGTTATATTTTGAAATAAATTTATTCCTATGTGTAAATACACAAACATAGTCATTATTTTTCAGATTGTTCAAAAATCTCCATTTGCTGCAATAATAGACTCCATTCAACTTCGGAATCTTGAGCACACTTTAATTTTTCTTTATCCATGGACATCATAATGTTTTCAATCTTAGCTTTAAACCTCTTTATTGGTATGAGGTCATTCATTAACTTCTCTCTCACAAATGCTGCATACATAATAGTCTAAAGGATTTGCATCTGGTGAACTAGGTGGCCAGATTTCCTTTGACCAGAATTCAGGAACATTGACAATGAGAAATTCTTATACCTTTTTGTTGTTATGTGCTGGTGCACCATCTTGTTGGAAGATAAAATGACATCTGTTTGTGACTTGCTCCATCCACAGTAAAACTACTTCTCTCAAAACATCAAGGGAAACATCGTGGATCTTCATTGATGATCTCCTAGATTCTGTGTCCAATATGTGGACTTGTACGATCCTTGCATGCCCTATGCATTTTCCTTGTTGGTGTGGTGACATCAGGATCAGCATCATACACCTTCTTCACATTGTAAACTATACGTAAAGGGATGTTATTGAAGTCTGAAATTTCCTTAGCAGTTGGCCCTGCACACAGTCCAGAAATTATTGTTGCTCTAACATTGTATTCCTTCATCATGACGGTTGCTCTCAGAATTTAATACTTCATGTCTGAGACAATGATGTTAACTCATAACCTTAGGAACATAGTTTTTTAAAATTAATAAGCACATGAAATAAGAAGATGATGCAAAATTATTGCCAATTGATCACACACACATTGTATATAGAAAATACAATTGGGCAGCTGATGACAATTGGGAGAGGTATGTGAGGTCCCAAGGTACCTAGTTTGAAGGGGATTGAAGCATAATTGTCCTGTGTACAATGTTTCTTGTATCTTATATCTTGTTCAGTAAATATCTCTATTTTTCCTATTACATGGCTGGATAACTTCTGGACAGACTATATTCCATATAACCTACCAATTCCTCAACTACCTATTTAAGAGAAATAAAGGATAATGTCTACAAAAAGATACATCCAAGGATGTTTACAAATGCCTTACTCATAATAGCCAAAATTACAGTCAAATGTCTATTAGCATGAAAACAGATAAATACATTTTAATACAAATGAATACTTTTCTGCTATAAGATAGGATAGTGTATTGTTGCTCACATTGATATGGAAGGATCTCAGAAATATTATGACAAAAAATAGAAGCAAGCACAACAGAGTTTGATTGTCTATATATTATAATCAAGAACATGAAAAACTAATCTATTACAGTAATTATCAAAATTGTAGTCTCTCCTCTGGTGGCAATGTCTATACAGGACAAGGACAAAGGAAAATAGGAAATATTCTGTGGCTAGAAAAATATTCTTGAGTTGAATGATGCTGATTCAGGTGTATATACTTGTGGAAACTTAATAGAGAGTAAACTTCAATTTGTACATATAATTATGCATAAATTATACATCAATAAAATTTGCATACTGATTATATACTTTTCCTCTTCAGAATATGTTTAATGTCCCTTAGTACTTTTCTCAATTACTTAAAAATGTAGGTACAAAATAGGTACTACAGTAATACTGAGCATTTCTTTCAATTGAAAAGATAAGTGGCTCTTTCTTTTCCCTCCCCAACATTCTCCACCCTGTTCATGTTGGAGATCATTTTAATTTTTTTAAAATAATTACTTCACTTGATACAAATTGATGTTGCTATTTCAGAAATCTAGTTAGGACTATAATAGTCAATGCATGGTGGATATTTTTATTTTCTCTGTGCTTTTGTTGTGAGCCTTCCTCTCCCTTTGGTTCAGTATAATATTAACCAATTAAGTGCCACAGTGTTTGCAATATTGAAATAGAGTGAACTTGGCTTATTTTTGTACCTGCTTTTCCAATAGATTTGCTTTTGGAGAAACTAAATTAAACAGAACCCACATGACATTTTTGTGAGTTAATTACATGAGGACTCTATGAAAGACTTAAAAGGCTGAAGGAAGAAAACATAAAAGGAACTAAACCATTCATAAACTTAGGCCCAACCCTGGCATATAGGCAAATTTTGAAAACTGAAAATTTTACTTAATGTATTTTGAGAGATTTGAAAGGCGTATAAGGAATAAAATGGTTTTTTTTTATGGAATAAAAAAACATTGTGGGTGGATTTTAAAAAACCTCATTTGACCCTATTTTTGTCATTTATTATGTGACCTTTCTATATTTCAGAAACTTTAACTATACATTAAAACTAGTAATATTTCTATTTGATAATGGTGGAAATTATATGCAGTACCAAATGTAAATGAGTTGTTACATAGCAGGATCTAGATAAATATTAATTTCCTTTATCTTTACCAAGGTGAGACAAACAGGAGTCAGTGGGTAGACAACTTGTGGAGGCTCATGTTGTAAATCTGATACTTAGACAGGAGTTGCTGGGCATAAATAGCTTTACTTAATTTAGTCCATAGTTGACATTGACAGTAATATAATCAGGTGGGATGTTCAAGAGACATCTGTACCAAATCTTTGGGCTAAGCTCTTCCCTCCATCTTGGTTTCTGACTTTTAAAATAACACTGAAGCTTTTATTTCTGTATAAATTTAGGCTAGGTAAAATTTAAACTTTAAAATATTCACTTGGTTATTTGAAGTGCTTGAAATAAGTGCCAGCATTTCTGAAGCAAATTATGGCTTTCAAAATAAGCTTGGGTTTAAAAAAGAATTACACCAGGACTTCCAAGCAAGCTTCTACAATCCACAAAGCTTTTTGCTGCAGAATTACTTTTGGCCACATTTGCCTAAACCATTTTCTCTTCCTTCTGCCCATGCCAATCTTTTCCTTTTGATTCTTAGATAGCTTTCCACATTAGAGAAATATTCTTATTTGCTTCATGACTTCCCAGAAAAATGGAAATCGTAGGACAGAGAAATAAGTGAGCTTACTAAGGTTGACTGCAGTAATTGGAGTTGGCTTGGACATCAGTCATTTTTGATCCTTAAGCAGTGAGAAGCCAAAGGGATTGGATGAGCTCCAGTTTCCATAGCAGGGCAAAAGTTGAAAGTGGTCTGGTTATAGAGATGCCCAGGAGTCGGGGGCTACTTAAGCACGTGTCTATAGCAGTGCATATTTTCCCACTCCATAACAGATGGAAGCATTTGTAAAATTGAAAAGTAATTAATTACTAATAAAATGATCATTCATTTAAATGTAATGACAAAATCAAAATGCTTTAAACATTCCCAAACACGTATACCCAATTACTGTACTTAATCTGAGGTAAAATGATAATAAACGCCTCTGTGATTGACATTGGTTTATGGACCACAAATTGAGTATCACTGGTCTATAATACATGTTATTATTAATCTTGAGTGGGTAAAACTACTCTTTGGAGAAAAGCAAACAAACTCTAAACCTGATGTACAGTGTTTGCTGATTTTTACCAAGAACTTTCTCCATAGCTGATTCCTAGTGGCCAATATGACATCACTGAAATCACAGTTGAGAAGAAAAGTACAGAATTAACTAAAGCTTCTCAAGGACTTCATTGGTTTAATACTAATTTAAGTAATGGTCAGCAGAACTCTTATAGCCCATCAGTTAACATCAGTGAGAAATGTGGTTGGCAGGAACACACACTTCTAACTGAAGAATGTGTTTATTTTTTAGATTTCCTCATTAAGCAAGTTATTGTGTGCTATATGCCTAGGGAAAGAGACAGAGAGGGAGAGAGAGAGAGAGAAAGACCACCAACCTCATTAGGAAGGGGGTAGGATCGGGCAGTTCAAGAGGATTATAATAAAAGTGGATTAGGGTTATTCATTAGAGAAGTTGGTCAGAATCACAGAGTATTTTATGTGCCAAATGAATTCCACTCTCCTCATATACAAAATCTTATCTATTCCTGTCTTAAAATATGAGTTAAACCTTGTTCTCATTTTGCAGAAAGTAATCCAAAACTAAGAGGAACTGAATAACTGGTTCACAATTTCAAAGCCAGAAAATGACAAAGCTAAGATTTGAAAAGTAGTCTGACTCCAAAGCTCAACGTCTTGGCCTGCACGTTATTGCTTAGATTGTAGCCAACAACGTGAGAGAAGCTGAAAGAGTATCTGCTTTGTAAATGCATTTAGTTCTCAAAGTTCAGTTAAGATTCTTCAGGGGCCTCAAGGAAACTGCAGAAATGGCCTATTGCAGGTCACCAATGTCCAAGTTAAGTCACTTGTTGATTAGCTGGTCCTTATTTAACCTTTCTAGGCTTTATCCTTTTTTCCAGCACAGTGGGAAAAATAAACAATAGTAAATGATTGTTTGAGGCTTAAATAAAATACCACTTGTATACAGCACATGAGAAATGGAAATGTTCATAAATATTATGGTTGTAGTTGTTTAATTATTATGATGATTATAAGCTTAGAAATTAGGCCAACTTGAGTATATAGGTGAGATCCAGTGGGTTTAAGTACAAATCCAAAGGTAGGGAAATGAGTACTGATAAAGGTTTTCCTTTGATATCATAACACATCCAGTATTTGATGTATTTTGCCAGTGTTTTTTAGCTGCCTAGACTATGTAAATTATAGTTGGATGAATACATACAATGACATTAAAAGTAGCTTGTATATTGTTGCTCATAAAAATTATTTTTCTTATCTAAAAATTAAGACAAAATTATAGTTGATTTTTATGATATCAGTAAACATATGATATAATTAAGATATCCATATCCAATATTAGTGAAACAATTCAGAAAAAGTCAAGCCACCAAGTTTATTGTATGGTGAAAGAGCAACAGAAAACTAATACATTCTAAAAATTTCAATATACCAGCCTCTTTTTATTTTTTTAAGATTTTATTTATTATTTTTAGAGGGAGGGGATGGGAGAGAGGCAGAGAGAGAGAGACATCAATGTATGGTTGCCTTTCACCTGCCTCCAGCTACAGACCTGGCTAGAGACCTGGCTTGCAACCTGCTTATGTGCCCTGGCTGGGGATCGAACCAGCAACCTTTGGGTTCGCAGGCCAGGGCCCTATCCACTGTACAACCAGCCAGGGCCAGCCTCTTTAATGATAGACTGGCTAATATCAGCTCTAAAACTTACATTAAAACAGAATAACACTGTTGAATTTCAATAGTTCCCTTTTTACCTTTTTTTTTTTCTCTTTTCTTTTTTTGAAACTTTCCTATTCCAGGTGTCAGGTGTTCCCCGGGCCAAAGTATACCTTTGAGAACTTTCCTTTTGGAAAATGGTTCTCTGAGAGCTTTTAGTTTTATATAAACATATTGGATTATTTTATGTCTTTTTTAGTATAACTAGATACATGAGTTTTTATCCCCTATCAGTTCATACAAAAGTAAAAATCAACAAAACCCTCCATAATCATCACTTGTTGTTTGTGTGTGTGTGTTTGTGGCTTCAAAATCATCATCATCATCATCATCATGAAACAGACCAGACTCATTTTTAGATGTGGGTATCAGGATCAGAAAACAATTGTTATGATAACTTCATGTTCTGCATCTTTTCCTAGACATAATTCTTTACATTGAGAAAAAAGTGCTTAATAGATAATTTTTATGGAAATGTAAATTCAGACTAGGCTAGGAGAATGGCTTTGACCTTGCACAGGAAACTTTACTTCTGGAGGGAATATAGTAAACACATGGAAACCTCGTGGGGTGGGAGTCAGTGGGACAGATACTCTCATTTCTCTCACTTTCACCTCTGATTTCCTAATGGTGTCATCCGCTGGTTGAAGCCAGGTTAATGTCAAAGAACAAAGGGGCCCTTTGCAGACAGCTCATCCTCATCAGACTCCCAGGATGCAGAGCAGGGTGACAAAAGATAAAGAATAGGTAAAGAAGGGCAAATAACAACTAATTCACAAATTCAGTTTTAACAGCTCCACCCAAGAAATTAATTTGACTAGCAGAGGACCAAGGTACTCAGTTGACATCGAAGATGCACATGAGCCATGAGAATATACTTCAGTGTTTTCATGTCAACCCCATATCCAGAATTAGAGCACTATCAGTTATAATACAGAAGAGAAATTATAAGTAAGAGTTTCTAAAACAAGGTGCAATAATATTTTTAAAATAATTAAATATTTTTAATTTAAAAATAATTTTATAAAAATTATATTATACTCTAATGATAATGAAAAAAGTCATAAATATTTGGCATGAGAAAAGAAAATTTACCTTTGACATTTCCCTTTTGTTTCAAAATACAAGAAAATGCAGTTCTATGTAAAGAAAATTTTATCCACACAAGCTGTATTTCCAGAGCTTGTAATATTATCAACCCTATTAGTAAAAGTTATATTTATAGAGTTGGTAAATTTTTGTGGATTTTTTCAAGAACATACAACTATGCATTAAATTTTATATAGTTGATGATAAATGACATTATCATAAGGTTATTCCATTTTTATTAGCTCCTAAATAGAGAATAAGAAATTTTCTAACATTAAGATACATAAAATACCAACATCTACTTTTACTACTTGATTTATGTACCAGTTGGTAGATATAATAGTAATTTTGTGTCCTGTGCTCCTTATTATGAGTTTTAAGTAGATTTAACATAAATAAATGAAGATAACATCAATATAATGCTGGCAGACTCCGTATTTCACTTGGAACACATACTGCTTTAATGATCATTCTATACAGGTGCAGAGTAATCAAATATAGAGATACACTCAGTAGGATTGGCAAAATGTGGCTGTTTCTAAAATTGCAGAATTTATTTGATGAAACAGTATCTCTCGAGAATTCATTAGCATAAAATGATATTCAGAAAGTTTTATGTCTGAATCATTAAACCGATAATACATAATTCAAGTGAATTTTCAGTGGAAAAAAATTATTTTCAAAATCAATGATTATTAAGGGAGCTTATGGATGTTGAGATAAGTAGAAGCATTTTAATGTTTTATTTTATTAAATAGCAAAACTCTTTTCAAATGCTAAAATTGTCTTTATTTCATTTTGGTTGTTCTAGGAATACAAATTTATTCTTAATCTGGTTAAAAAAATAAAGCCAACCTGCCATCTTTTACTGAGTGTAAATGCTATAAAGATGACAGCTTTATTTAAAAAGTATGTATACTTAGGATGCCAGATAGGAAAATTTGAACTTGGTGATAATCATACTTTTCTTTGGCTACCAGAAAATTCATGCTTACATAAATCTGTGGGGGAACCCTGGAAAAACCAGCATTGGTAACAAGGCCAAATAACTACTCCTATAAATTTCTTCAGAATTGACTGATAAAATAGACCCTTTTGTAAGATCTAATAGCAGTGGTTGATAAACAGAGGAACTTTTAACCTAGTTTTGAGTTTTCAGAAAGCTCACAGAGACAATTAGTGCTCTTTGATAGCTAAAATTTTATTAAAAAAAAAAAATGCTTCTGTAGTTTCCATGTTAGGTATTAGAAAGTGGTAGTTAATTTTTATCTGAGTGTCAAAACCCTCTTCAAGGAAAGGTAAATATCCCATGTTAATATAATATTACCATTTATATAATTTAGGTTTCTACAGAGAAAAAACTGTAAGATAAAGATGTTACTTATTTTCTTCTGTTCTCTAAAGAAATGCCCTTTTAGAATAATATGGAATTTCTTTCTCTACTAAATCGTTAAAATTTATGTCTGGCTTCTATCACTCTTCTAATAAAATGTATCAGTGATCTCTTGTTTACAAAATCAATTGCCTTAATAATTGTAATAGGTTTTAACACTGGGTAGGGGGTAGGAAGAAGAGAAAATGTAGGAAAACATAAGAAGACAACCTTAATGAAGTAACTGAAACAGAGTTATTTAACAAAGCTAAAATAATTAAACAGAACTACTACTTTAAAATAATGAGGATGAAGTTTTTTAATTGTCTAAAGAAGAACCCAGAGAGGTTTTTACATAATGCTTTTAAATAAAATATATGTAAGTTTACAACAGTATACTGATTTTTCTAATTCTGTTATTAATACCATTTACTGTCAACATTTTCCTTACTATAGAAAATTGGAGTTAGGCAAACTACATGGATGGACATCATTAAAATGTCCATAATACCCGAAGCAATCTACATATTTAATGCAATCCCAATTAAAATACCAATGACAGACTTCACAGAAATAGAAAAAATACTTCAAAAATTTATATGGATCCAAAAACGCCCACGAATAGCCACCACAATCTTGAGAAAGAAGAACAAGGTAGGAGGAATCACAATACCAGACTTCAAACAATACTACAAGGCTACTGTTATCAAAACAGCCTGGTACTGGCATAAGAATAGAAATATAGATCAATGGAACAGAATAGAGAGCCCAGAAATTAACCCAGGACTCTATGGTCAACTAATATTTGACAAAGGGGGAAGGAACATCCAATAGAGTAAAAACAGTCTCTTCAACAAATGGTTTTGGGAGAACTGGACAGCAACATGCAAAAAGATAAAACTAGACCACCAACTTACTCCATACACCAAAATTAACTCAAGATGGATAAAGGATTTATACATCTCAACAATTTAAACTCCGCCTTGACCTCTTCTACTTTCTGTAATTTATTACCCTTTTTAATGTTTCTTTTGAAGTTCTAAATTAGGTGCTAAGCATTTGTTATGGATGAGCAACATCAATTTAATCAAATCAGAGCAAAAGAACCATTCCAAATTTGTTTACTATGGCTCTACTGATGTCCTTGACACAATTCAACCTCCTCTATAAGTGAGAAATATTTGTAATTTCTGTGGCCTCTGTCAACAATAGGATTAAATAATGACAGTTATAAAGGTTGTCTTTTCTTGACACTTGCTTACTTTGCCACTAGAATATAGTTATTTTGGTAACTGTTTTTATTCAGTCAAATTTAAAAGGGAAATGTTTTGTGCATATAGAAATATTTCCTCAGCTTTTTGAGTGAAACAGAGTCACATTGAATTAGATGAAGTCTACAGGTTGATAAACAACTTAGAGTAAAATAAACATTTTCCCCTAAATAAAATTATAGCTATAAAGTTCTTAAATGTTCAAATTACAAAATATATTAATCAATATTTGAGCAGCTTCCATTTTTCTTGCTAATTTGTGGACTTTTATGTATTCTCTAAGCGACTGTAGTTTTATAAATCAATGTAGTTCTAACACTGAAGCAATCTATTTATCATATTTCCAGTCAACTTCTTCAATCAAAGAAACACCAGCTTATAACTGAGTCAGACACACAACAACTGACCCTGATCTATAGCAGCCGCCTTTAACATTTCTGTGAAAGAGTAAGGTTGTGACTACACATGTTGACAAAAATCCCCAACATATATTCATTAATATTTTATTGTTTTCTCATAGAGTTACTCAAAGAGTTTGTACACCCATATTGAAGTAGTGTTTAAGTTGAGGGAAATAATTGAATGCATACTCCTTGGAGCATTTTCAATGTCTGCTGGGAAGTTTCACCTATTTTAATATAAGCATAACAGAAAGAAAACCATCAGTGGATTCTATTACCCCATGTTTTCTATTTGAGGAACATTTCTGATGATCACTTACTGCTGTACTTCACAGGAAATTGACTTAAAAGTGCTTTCCTGAGTGCTTAAAGAGGGAAAGTACTGAATAATTACAAGTTTAATTAGTTAAAATATGTAAAGACAAATCATTTGCATTCCAAAACTGTCAGCTCTCAACTAACTTAAATTTTTGATTGGGCTTGGAAAGCAATTAGGTTGAATTATTCCTTACTAACAAATGTGCATGTTAAATTGCATTATGATCTATCTTATGCAAAGGGATATTTGTAAGAGAATTAATATTTCCACAAGGATAATATAAGCTTTTGGACATGTTAATATAAAAAATTAATATGAATGTGAAACAGTACCTTTAAGCTCCTAAATACTATTTTCTGGGACAGCCCAAACCTTAAGTATACAAAAAGTGTCGAAGTCTTAGACTCAACAAGAAAACCAGCACTTGCTGCTTTGGGGATAATATTGCTTTCTTTTTTCAAACTGTCATTCAAATGTAAGTTTTCCCTCAATGATGTAATACCAGAACCTAACAACAAGGGATCAAAATATTTAACATTTTTACATTTCACAACAATAATGGTATGTATTTTTCTACTATTTTAAAAATTAATCTTGAAATAGAATACTCACCAATAGGCCTGGCATATATGTACTTGCCGTATATCTACACACAGACACATGCATACACATCCATATACAAACATACCTATGAATCATATGTATTTGGTCATTAAAATCAATAAAGTGTAGAATAAAATTTTTGAACTTCATGTCTTAGAAGAATCCCTCTTAATTATAAAAGAATGAGGTTTGAACTTGGGTACTCACACTCCTTTGATTTCCATGTCACTTAGCGGTGGTGTGTGCACCTCTGCCCTCATCCTGGTTTTCTTTTTCCACCTCCGGCTTCCTTTATTTTTATCCTATACCTCTCCACTTCCACTTCGGAATACTTTTCCTCTTCGAATCAACTATTCTTTAATCATTTTTAATATAAGTGCCTTGGTAATAAGCTATGCGTATTTTGTGTAAAAATTACCGCAGTTACATTTTGTAAATTCTCCATTTTCGGTGAAAATTAGGGTCTTCCATGGCATCGCAAGGAAAACATTTGAACGATCCATCCATATGGGAATGTGGTGTGGCAAAATGGTTTATTTGGGTGGAAATAGAAGCAGGCTTTCTAATGTCCTGTGTCCTTCCATCCTGCCAAGGAAAAAGCGAAACTTGTCCTCAGCAAGGCCAAAGCAAAAGCTAGTGTGCAGAGTTTCTGCTTCAAATGAAAGCTTGGTAATTTGGAGCCCACACCATCAGCTGCAGGCCATCTTAGCTAATAGACCCACATGGTCCCGTCTCCTAGGCAAGAGAGCACAAGGACCAATAGAACAGGCCAGGTCAGGGTGTCAGCAGATGGGTTAAAAACAAAGAAGGGATGAGAGAGGAGAGAGGAGAAGGGAGAGGAGGGGAGAGAGAGAGAGAGAGATTGAGATTCTTTGTTTCCCCAGGATTACATTAGTTTGGGTTTAGAATGGACTCGGAGCTATTACAAAAAGAAAAACAAACTTTCCCAAGCTTTCTCAGGCCTTTTTATAAGTTCATCCCCTAGTTAGACTGACAAGCCTCTGAGGTCAAGCACCTCCCACTGTGGCCCCCAACTGCAAGGGTGAAGGACGGAGTGTCATTCCTCCTAGCAGAACAATGCTATGATCCCCTGGGATATGAAGCTGCAGGTATGTGGTGAAGCAGATTTATGTCCAAAGGTTATTAAGCTCAATGTCTAATTCCCTTTGCTCTTGTTCCTTTATTAATAACTCATCAACAACTTACAGTAATGTCTTTGGTGTATACATATAATACAGAGTATATATAATATATTAGTAGCTATTTTCTTTCAGCACTGTGAAGATATGCCATTATCTTCTGGTCTCAATCACCTTTGAGAATTTATTTGAAATGTAATTGTTGTTTGTTTGAAAGTAAGTTGACTTTTTCAGGGATGGGGATATTGAAATGCTTTTAGAAATTTAATCATGTCTTTATTTTCAGCAGTATCAATAGTACCTTATAATGAGGGCAGGTAAGGTTGGTATTCATTTTTTTTTTTTAAAGTTTTTTGTTTCTTTACTTTTTGGCTTGATATCTCTAATCAATTTTGAAAAAGAAGTCTCATTCATCATCTCTTAAAATATTGGTTAGGATTCATTCTATTTCTTTTCCTCTTCAGATTTCCATTTAGACCTTAAATAGACTTTTTACTTTGTCTCTTGAATCTCATATGTTTTCTATATTTTCAATCATATTCTTCTTCCTTATCCTGTATAGTTTTCTGATCAATCTTTCAAGTCACTATCTCTTAATTTGTCCCTCTCAACTATGATGTTAAATACATACATTGATTTTTTAATGTTATAAAGCATTTTTTTTTTTCAATGGTAGAAACTATCATTGTTGATTTTGGTTTTCAAAAATAGTTTTTAGTGTTTTACTAACATCTCCTACTCTTTGAGAATATTAAACATGGTTAAGTTATATGTCTTTTTTTCTCTTGGTTTTACTTGACATTTTTATATCCCTTTTTGTGCCTGATTTTTAAAAATTGTGTGCTGTATTCCACTACTTGGACTATACCCAAAGAATCCTGAAACACCAATTCATAAGAACCTATGCACACCTATGTTCATAGCGGCACTATTTACAATAGCCAAGTGCTGGAAACAGCCTAAGTGCCCATCAGTGGATGATTGGATCAAAAAACTTTGGTACATTTACACAATGGAATTCTATATAGCAGAAAGAAAGAAGGAAC
>PVIW01014926.1:0-21575 GCA_004026585.1 Noctilio leporinus | reverse complement strand
TCATCCTCGCCATTGGCACTCTCTCTGTCATCCTCTCCTTCCTCAGCCTCTTTTTCATCATCCTTGATCAACTCCAGCTGGTCATCCCCCCGATCTTCATTATCATCATCATCCAGTAGGTCCCCCTCCTCAGCAGAGTCATCTGCACCCCCCTCAGACTCCATCTTCACATTCATCTCATCTTTCTTCAGGGAGCTGCAGCTCTGCTCCTCTTCTGACTTATCGTTCTTCATCTCTACTCCTTGCTTGCTCTGTTCCTTTTCAATTTTTTCCAGGCTTTCCAGTAGAGAATCCACTTTTTGTTTAATCTGGGTCAATTCCTTCTTAATGGCCTGAAGATCATCTCCTTTCAACTTTCCAGACTTGGAAGAAGATCTTCGCTGTCCACTCTGAATTGAAGCCACTTTTGCCCCTTCGTGAAGTGTTTCCTGATACACGCTGGCGTTTGGAGGGCACTACAGCCTGAGCAATAGGAGGAGGAGGAGGAACACGTGCTGGGTAACTGTACCTCCTGTCATAATAATCCCGTTGAAAATCATAGTCCAAGTCAAAAGAGGAGCCGTACATCTCCGCTGCAGATCATTTCACACCTGCTTTTCCTCGGTTCACCTTTGGCTCTGCAGCCAGATTAATATCTAAAACCTGGCCAGCAATCATTCTGCCATCCTCTCCTGCCACTGCAGCACGGGCATTTCTCTCATTAACATATTGAACGAAGGCAAAGCCCTTATGAACAGAGCAACCCACAACTTTGCCATATTTTGAGAAGATAGCCTCCACATCAGATTTCTTGACCACAAGAGTATAAAGATTCCCAATGAATACACGGGAGTTCATGGAGCGAGGATCTGTCTTGTTGGTAACATTGCTGGCCATTGTCTTTGATGATAAGGTTCCTCACAAAGCTGAAATGTAGCTGAAGATCAAAAAAATCTCACTCAAGGAAAGTTCCACTACCTTATAAATTTCAAGTGATTTATAACCAGGAGGGAGAAGAGGATTCAATTCTGAATCTCCCACTCCCGGGTTCTAGGTGGAAAAGACAATTGCAGATCGAGGTCAGAAACGTGGCAGCAACCACTCAGCCTTCCTCTCTTCACAAAATCTAAATCAACTTTTAACAGTCTTTTTGTACACTTGCCACTTTATTTATTAATATTTATAGGATATTTTATCTTTTGTTGATTGACTCATAGGAGGTGCTGGTTTTACTGGTGTTTGCGTTTGCATTTTAGGTGCTGCAAATATCTGTCAACCTTCCCTCATCTCCATCCTCCTTACAGATTCTGCCTTTTACTTGGTTTAAGATGTCTTTACCATTTGTTTTTATGTAATTAGATCTGTCAACCTTTTTTTTAAAGATGTCTGGGTTTTAGGCCGTTCTTAAAAAGTTGTTTCCCATTCTAAGATTATAAACATAAGCTTATATATTTTCTTTTAAACTTCTAATATTTTCTTTTTTATACATAAAATTGTAGTCTACCTGGAATTTATTTTTGCATATGGTAAGAGAAAAGACTCCAACTTAATCTTTTACAAATAGATAGTCAATTGTTTCAGTATCATTTAGAAGAAAAATGACCTTTTTTCCATTGATTTGAAATATCACATTTACCATGTGATAATATCTTATAAATATTTTATTCTGTTATCTGTTTTGTTTTAATTAGTAACTTACCTTCCTTATTCTAACTGCTAAATGACAAAAAGTACATGAACTTGAGGAAACTGAGGATACTTACTTTAATAAAAGGTCAATATTTTATTCAATAAGGACAGTCAGTGATTTGGCAAAGACGTATCAGGGTTTATAATGTGTTTTGCAATCCATCTCTGTTACCAGCTTTGCTACACCTTCCTCAACATAGAATAATATCTGTCATACGGCAGAACACCAAGTAATTATTTGCTGAATATGCTAATGTGCAACAGTGAGTTTAGTTGACCCAGATGAAAATATATAAATTAAAAGCAATCACTGGATTAGTGTGAACTTTCAGCTTCTTAGCAATAAATCCTAGAATGGGGAAATAATAGCTTGCCATTACTAAAGGAATACAACAACTTCACCAAAACTATTAAAATAGTAAGTCTCCCCCAAAATAATGTTGCAGTGCATTTGATGGGCACCTAGGGCTGCGGGCCACTCCCCAAGACAGCTATTACATACTTTTCACCACCTCCTCAGATCTCTGAAAGCTTCTCCCCATTGGAAGAAAACCATATCTTCCCACACATAAATCTGGCCTCCGCCTTCCCTCTGATTAGAATCACTGCTCCTGGATGGGACAAACCATCCCACCTTACTTACTCAAGGCCTTTCTGTCATCTCTCTTCCTTCTCTTCTAAATCATTTACATTACCACATGAACTGTAAATCTCTTTATCTTTAAACATCACTTGTCATTAACCTACATCCTTTTCCCCTCCACGACAAAATTCCTTGAAAGAAAAAGATGCTATGTTTTCTTCCTCTCTACCCTTCGTTCCTGAAACTTGAACCTGCTCCATTCAAGTTCTTGTTGGCTCTATGAGACCATGGGTTTTACTAATTCACCTTTTTATCCTCAGAACCTAGAACAGTGCCTGAAACATACTAGGTATGCAATAAATATTTATTGAAGAAATGAGTAAACAAATAAATGTGAATATAGTCTGACTAGGAATTTGGCTTAATAATCCTTATTTAAGACATAACCTAAAAGGCAAAACTTGTTTTGGGGTGCTACTCACTTTTCGTTGCTTTGTAGAATCCAATTTTATGAGCCAATATGAAGCCACTTTTGTTTTATGATACTTCCAGTTATCGATGATCTGTTGTGGGAGGAAAACATTAAGAAATATAACCTAGCATTTTCCTCAAAAGTAAGAAGTAAATAAATGGGTTGAAACCAACTTTCGGTAATGAAGCCAATTTTAGCTAATGAAATGAAAGCACTATAATATTATTTGCAACAAAGAATGTCCACTTTCATTAAAAGAAATGTGCAAAGCTTTCTAACATAAGCGTAAGAAGCATCTGAACCCAAAGCTTTAGCTTCCTGCTGTAAAAAGCACACAATCTCTAAGGAATAGAAGTCAAATGTCTTTAGCAGATAAGGTTTGGAAAGAAGCCCAAGACAGATTCTCCATTGTTATTCCAAAACCTGTATCTACCACATCACCCATAATAACAGAATACTGAATAATACATTAGGGCATAGCCAATATATAGTAGTATCTCTTTGTTTTAGTCAAATCAGCAAAATTTCTGAATATATATTCTAATAATATATACTGTAGCAGATTAAAGTATTTACTGCATATAGTGACCATACAGTAAATAATCTGACTGATAAAATTATTTTTATTATGTAAGTCTATATGTTTTATAGAACAATCACATTAGCCACAAATATTGAAGTCCTATTCTCTGATTACCTACTTTTCCTTCTACCTGATTCAACAGGTGGTATATTATTAATATCACTTTAAAATATATGATAATGCCCTGAATGGTGTAGCTCAGTGGCTTGAGCACTGGTCTGCAAACCATAGGGCTGCAGGTTTGATTACTAATCAGGACGCATGGCTGGGTTTGCGGGCCAGCTCCCCAGCTGGGGGTGCGCAAGAGGCAACCAACCACACATTGATGTATCTTCCACTCTCTTTCTCTTTCCTTCCCCTATCTCTAAAAATAAATAAAATCTTTTTAAAAAATACAGTAAAATGTCTAGTATAAAGTCATTGACGGTATTTAGAAAATATCTTGATTAAATAAGACAATAAAGGGAAATAAAGTATATCTAGAAAAAATGCATCATAATTAATATTTATTTTTCTTCCTTTCCTTTGATGTAACAAATAGAAGGCCATTTGTAAACAAGATGCTCTTTTCACTTTTATTTTAGATATTTTATTCATTATTTTTGGAGAGAGGGGAAGGGAGAAAGACCGAGAGGGAGAGAGACATCAATGTATGGTTGCCTTTCACCTGCCTCCAGCCACAAAACTGGCTGGAGACCTGGCTTACAACCTGGGTATGTGCCCTGGCTGGGAATCGAACCAGCGAGCTTTAGGTTTGCAGGCTGACGCCTTATTCACTGTGTTACCAGCCAGGGCTTCTTTTCACTTAAATACACACACACACACACACACACATATATCTATCTATCTATCTATCTATCTATCTATCTATCTATCTATCTATATATATATATATATATATATATGTATATAACATATAACAACACAATGTATAACATTTGGGGGCTTTGGCTACAACTATGTCATGATTACAAAATAGAAATTACCATTATTGTTTTTTAAAATTCAGGAAGTTATTTTTTTATTATTCGTTTGGTGCCTGTTTCTACAAAGTTGTTTTAGACAAAAATAATGCTAAAAATTTTTTTAAAAGGCAAGTGCACAGCGGTGGTTTTTATCCTACATATGGCCACTAGATGGCGCCTTCTCCAGGAAAGAAAGAAAATATTAGGGAAAAGAAAACAATTCTATTGTTGAGGAATTATCTAAGAATAACAATCTGAAAAGGATGTTTGAATGAAGAGATAGAACCTTAAATGAAGACATGTTTTTTCACCAGAAATATTTAGGTGACTTGACCTTCTTTCTATTAGGAAAAGTCTCTGACTTTAACGTGAATTTTAGGACTGCTATTTTCGAATGTTCCACTGGGTGGTGCAAATGTGCGTGTGTGACAAGAAAAACAGCATAAGCCATTTCAAAATCTGATCAAAACCATTCAGGGTGTCACATTCAAATATTCTTATGTTTTATGTCCATGGCCCCACTTTTTTAAATCATATCTCATTCCATACTAGTTCTTTCTAAATCTTTATGGAAGCACCTTTAATTTGATATTTATTTAATCAAGGACAATAATCGAATAACACGAATTTTCACTTGATGAAGCAGTTGCATCACTAAAATAGGACAATGAACTAAAAGATATTTTGCATTGCTAATTGTAAATGTGATCTCACTGCTCATGAATCATAATGAAAATAGTCACTGTATTTCCTAAAGCTTGTGGAGGTTGAAAAGAACATCAATTAAGTTTATTATGTCATTGAGAATAAGGCCACTGGGAAATAAACTTTAATATTCTAAGGAGAATAAAAGATATGAGCTCCTTGGAATTTTATATATTGATACATCAAATACTCACATCTTCTACCAGAAGTAATGATTCTGCATCTGATTTTCCTGGAAACCGGATCTTCATGTCCTTGAGAACAAATAAGGTCTGACTTGTTAGATCATCTTCTTGTTCTTTTGTTCTCAGTCGCCGCAAAGACTCACTCTTAAATTTGAAAGAATACAGATATTTGGAGGGGGTCTTATTTCATTGTGCCACTATAATCTGAAAGATATTTCTAGGTAAAAATGATGCACTTTTCATTGGGAAATTTAAAAAAGAAAAACTGAAATAATTTTTTTTACATTTATTCTTAGAATTAAAGTCTTAGGATTCAAAACGGATAGGATTTCCCAAGAATGTCTTTCACACTTCCACACAGTTGTATTTCAATTAGTTCCCAATACTAATTAACAAAAGATATAAATAATTTTAAAACATTTCCTGGTCAAAAGTCTCATTTGCCACACATACCTTAGGCAATTCTTTTTTTTTTTTTTTTTTTTAATTTTTAGAGTGAGGAAAAGGGAGCAAGAAAGAGAGGGAGAGAAAGATCAATGTGAGAGAGAAACATTGATCACAATGATCAGTTGCCTCCCTCATGAGCCTGACCAGGGACCAAACCCACAAACTAGGCACATGCCCTGACAGGAAATCAAACCAGCGACGCTTGGACCCAGACAACTAAGCCATACCAGTCAGGGTTCTTTAGGCAATTCTTGATTAGGGAAAAAATAATGTGAACATGTGAAATGCATTTACTTATATTTTCTAGACTCTTCAACTTGGAAAGGTCATCCACATTAAAGAAACAAATCAAATAAATTTGTGGTCTTTGTGAAGGCACTTGGAGATATCAATCCGAGCGTCCACAAGTAAGTCTGGTAGCAAATAAGTTCACTGACTTCCTCAATACTGAATCTCTAGGATTCATACCAAGGAGGGAATACTACATGTTAATTTAATATACAGAAAGCGTAATGTTGTATTTCAGTACTCTAAGAATACTTTACCAATGGCTTATTTTTTTAACCTATTAACCAAGAGTTCCATTGAAGAAAATTTTCCATACGACAAATTTACAAGTATGTTACACCATACACTGCAAAATCATGTATTTACTCTGATGATTTTCAACAAAATTATCCTACTCCATAAGAGACTGGAAACTAAAATGCTATTCTCAGTGTCCATCCTAGAGTCTGTGGTAGACTGCTCTGCCTTCTAAGATTTCATACTAAATTGTAGGCTAAGATAGACTGAACAATCCAAACTCCAGGAGATCGTGAGTTGAATGACAATAAGGACTTGAGGTTCAATCTGTCTCCCTCCAGCTGATCATCCCTTTGTCACCTAAATCTTCAGTAGAGAGCTTCTTATAATCTCAAAAGGAGCAAAGTGGATAACTTACCATCTGAGAGTTGGTAGAGCTGGCATCATTATTATGAGGCAGGTGCTTCACGTAGGAGGATGCACGGTTTAAGGAATGTGACCGAGAGGCTGAAGCTGGCTGGGATGCAGACGTCATTTGTTGAGCAGAAAGGGGCCGGATATCTGCACTAGAAGGTGATTGAGAAGAGATGGACCGAGGGCAACTGAATGAACGCCTTATGGAGCCTATCAGTGATGGAAAAGAGGGATAGTTAACAGAAGTTTTCCAAATACCATATGTATTTGGTCTACATAAATTAACAGACCACACAGTAGAAGCCTGATGATAGATGTGAAGTTGGTGTGGAACCTCGGTCATGTATGAAGAATGGCTATCACGAGAATATTTAAATAAAGCTTTAATTTCCTGTTCTGTTAACGTAACAGGGAAGAACCAGAAGAAAGGCAAACTGACATTTATGGAGCACATTCTATAAACTAGGCATCCTGCTAGGTGCTACATACACTTACATCTTAATCCTGCTCATAGAAACCATCTGAGGCTGGATTCTCCATCATCTGGAAGGTCAGGAAGAGAACTTTCTCAAGGACACACAACAAGGGAGTGCGCCCAGCTCAGGTTTAAATCCTAAGCTATTAATGCCAGTGTCTCCTTCTCCCTAGAAAATGCTATCCACTATCCTTGGGTTAGACTGGTCATTCATTAGAATCTACACACAGTTTATAAACAATATTTTACGGTAAGAGTCAAAGGAAGGGGTGGACTGGAGTCTAGAAACTGGCCAGGATAAATAGACAGGTTATAGAATTTGGGGCCCTTGAAGAAAAAAAAGAAGAAGAAAAGCATAAAGATAATCCAAATGGAGTTTAAATATATAATTATCACAAGAGCAGAGAGTCTTCTTATTCACAGAACAGAAGAATTTTTTTAAAAACTGGATTTAACTTCTCATAGCAAAAGGTTTAAGTGAAGAAAATGTATCTGGAACTAAAAGGTTGTTATCAGAACAAACATGTAGGGAAAACTGTAGAATGTTTTCCCCAATGCATATTGAGAAAATGTAAAAGAAACAACTATTCCAGGTGAATTTGATTCTTGACACAGAAAAAGAGTATCACTCAATGTTATCAACATTTATATCTTTTAGTTCATATATTTTATATACCTTCTCTTCTATATACTTTGCTTTGGAAATATATCAATCTTCATTGGTTAAATAATTTAATAAAGCTCACATAAAGGCAGGTTGAATAGCCAAATATTTCTCTTCATTAGCTGTTGAAAAAAATTTAAACCTTTTTAAAGGCAATAGATATATAAATCTTATATTTAGGGATGTACTTCTAAATTATATATTGAATAGATAATAAGCCTAATATTCCCCCATTTGATTCTAAAGAGTACAAAATGTATACTCATTCAAGCTATAAAAATCTGTTTCAAAAAATGCTTCAATTTGTTCAAACTAGTAACTTCCATCTTGACCTGAAAATCACGCCATTTTTGAAAAAACAGTGCTCTAGAGAACATATCACTCACTAGCCAATCTTCTACTAAGTAAATACCCAAAAAACATGTGGTACATACAACCTGCACCTGTATCTCTCTTTTAAGGCTTAAGCTGATAGTTCAGACATTTATAATATGATCATAGGTACAGAAGGAAAATATCCTTTCCTTTGAATAAGCAAAGATTTCCAGTCTTCCCCTGGATACATTGAAAATTCATACAGAGTAAGTAGCTAAACATGCTAACAAAAAAGAATGGCTGTAACTTGCATACACAAATTATGTGAAAAAAAATTCATATAGGTTTGTGTACAACTACCTTATAGCAAACCAAAATATATTCTTAGAAACTATAACAGGTTTGAATTTCCTAGGTTAACTATCTACAACAGAAACTATTACACATAATCTGGATTTTGTCTTTAGTTGTCAGCATCACTTTGGACAAAAAATTCAAGAAGGGTTTATGGCTGTGCTATCACTTGGTGTAAGAGAGAATATAAAACAAAATGAAAGTGCTGTTGTATTTTTAATCACTAAAATATAATACTTAGTAAAAAGATAGGTAACTGAATTAGGCTAGCTTTAGTTCACTAGTTATCCCATCTCAATTCATTTACTTATTGGTCTCAGAAGAAAGAACAATCTCAGAGCCACAGGAACCTAAGCAGTTTCTCAACCCCACCCTGAGGGAAGTGCACAAAAACCTGAAGAAATCTGGACGGAACAAGGTTAGCTTCCAAAAGTGAAACACAGTCATGCTTACACAGACACACTGAAAGTACTTAAGACACCTTTTAAGAAAAAAGGAGTGATAAAATAGCTAGAACAGGTGGTCAATAAACATACTTTAAATGAGTAAAAAAATAAACAAATAAAATGAAACATAATACATTATTACCCCTCCAAATACATAAACCCTCAAAGACAGGATCATTAGCAGGTATCTTTATGGAATAATTTGTAAGTAAATGAAAGACCGATAAAGTCTTCATCTATTAGTTCTGCATTCCTCATACATGTTGCCATAAGTATGCAATGCCTGGTTTAACATACACATGCTATCAGGGAAGCTAACACAGGAAACCATTGCAGGAGATCCAAAAGGCTCACAATTGTATTTCTTGTGCAATTGAACCAGTCCCATTAGTGGGGTCTTGGGATAATGAAGGACAGACAGGCAAAGAGAGAACTAAAAGGCAGGAGTTAAGAGTGGGTCCTACACTGGAGGCAGCGTCAGGGATGGGTGTCTCACTGAGCTTGGCAAAGCAATGCTGGACACCTGGGACAGAAAGAAAATCACAGACAAAATAGTGTGCATCAGAGATCAAAGAAGGAAAATGTGAAGAGATATAAAGGAAGAACAAAAAAGCAGGCTGAAAAGGAAGGGGACAAAAAAGTTGGTTGGTTACTCTCCTGAATACAACAAAAGCCCTAACTTTAGTGCTTATCCATGATAAAAATGAGAAAAGACAAAACTATTTCACAATTGTAGGGCTCAGAGATACATTCAAGTCAAGTACCTAAAGAAATACACATTTTTAAAAATAAGTGAGAATACACAACAAAAATGGTGACAGAGAGGTAGGAAAAAGCAGGAAAGGGAATGAAAGACTATATTGGCTCAGGACAGAGGACAATCAGCAGATCGGCCATGCATCATATTTTGTAAATCCATGCAAAAGTCTAGGGCTTGCCCTGTGTAGGGGGCTCAGCTGGTTGGAGCATTGTCCCACAAGGTTGAGGGTTCAATTCCCAGTTAAGGCACATGGCTAGGTTGTGGGTTTGATCCCGGGTTGGGATTCATGGGGAGGGCAACCAATCAATGTTTGTCTTTCACATCTAAGTTTCTCTCTCTCTCTAAAAGCAATAAACATATTCTCATGTAAGGATTTAAAAAAAAGTCTAGGGTTTAACAAAAACTATGAAATGTAGAAGAATAGACTATAGAGATCCTTAGGTCAACATTTCGTGTTGTACTTGAAGACCCTGAAGGGGATTGTGGCAGGTGCCCAGGTCAGTCAGAGAAGGAAAAGGGACAGAATCCAGGTCTCCTCACACACGACAAAGAGTTCCTTTGGCCCAAGGTCCTTTTATTGAGGTCCATAATTTCAGTTCCATAATTCTTCATATAACAACTAAATTAGAAGAAATTAACTTACTGGATGGTTGAATTAATTTGTAGTGGTGGGACTGCTTAAGGTTATAAGTAACTTGCTTTTCTTGTTTCTTATTTTGGTACTCTTCTTTGTCATTTTCATCAGATTCCGAGGAGCTGCTGCTGCTGTCATAACTGCTGTCACTACTGTAGTACTTCTGTCTTCTCATTATCTCAGCGCTCTCGGGCATGGAACACAGAGGCTAAAATGCAAAAAAAAAAAAAAATGTGTTATTTTGTCAGAATTCCCCAAAATGGCTTATTAACATGATTAGTTACTACTTTCAATTTCCTGCCTATGCATACTGCTTTTCGTTGAAACCTGAAAATCCCCCAAATTGCTTTTGCTACAGTGCTATTAGCCCACAATGCAATTCACTAATTCTTCTGCTTCTGCTAATTATCCTTTCTTAAACGATGTAGTTCAGTCACCATGAGGAAAACGTTCCCACAGTTGTACACAAGTTTCTTGCTCTCTGTTAAATCAAACTAAAATGTTTTGATGTTAGCGTACACAACAATGAAATCCTTGGTTACCATAGGATTGCCCTGAAATAAAGTATATCCTCTCATGTAATGGTGTAGGATACAAGGAAAAGCAAGGAATGGCATTTCATGAAGTATCTGGAATACACAGCAAGCCAAATCAAGATCATCTTCAAGTTACTGGCTTTGAAAAGGACTATAAGATAACCAAAGGAGGAAAGGATGGAACCAAAATGTGTTTAAAAGTATGTTTTCCTTTTGATAGTATAATTTTACTGAGCACCAACAATGTTCAAAGAGCCACCCATAAACTAGCAACACAATCATCAAACATTTTGACAATCTTGGGGAATGTCAATTCTAGAGGAAGGGTATTTCTTCAGAGCCCAGCTTACCCAGAATAAATGCCAGCACACTCAGGCTTGCTTAGTGCCTTCCTTCATGTAGGCAAACAGATTTAAGGCTTATTGAGGAGCATGACTATGTATCGAGTTATCTGACCCTTACAAGAATCACAAGGGGAAACAAATGGATGTGCCATATATATGCCTCTGGGGCTTTTTTGACGACTGAACTGTTCAAGCTATAATTATTAAGAAGTCACAGCAGCATAAATTCTGAACGCCTTAACAGAATGGAATTGGTAGACTGACATTGAGTTATGACAGTTTACTACTTGCTTTTATGCCCAATTTTATTTTTAACTGGGTCATAAATAAAAATATATAAATGATATAAAGAATAATAAAGCAAATGCCCATGCACCTAGCACTCAGCTGAAGAAAAAAGAAGGTCGCTAATACATTTTTGTGGTGTTTATCACTTTTGCAGCTAATATTTCTTAGATTCCTAAAATAAGTGAAAAGTTGTTTCTCCTAGTACAAGTTTCCTAAATAAGTGAAAAGTTATTTCTCCTAGTACAAGTTTCATTTAACCTTGATTGTCCTCAATTAGTCTTTGTTCTTCTACCAGTGAAAACATTGGAAAAGAGAAAGTCTACTTTGCAGTTTGGCTTACCCCAGACCCTCAGTATACATAAAGTTGAAAGTTATAGAAATGTTTTTACCAGACTGATTATGCAGCTTTCAACTGCTCTGAAATATTGCTCACATTAATAACTACAGGAGCTAACCAATCCATTTCAACAAATGCATTGTTAGTTTCTATCACTTGCAATGAATATAGGGGTTAAAAATAGACAATGTGAATTGTGCCCTCCAGGAGGTTACATTTGATTTGCATAATAAATCTTATTTGATGAAGCAAAGGAAAATATGAGACAGTAGAAGGCCATCTCAGGACCTTGCACTTGCCATTCTGCCATGAATACTGTACCCCCAGGCTGGGTCATGTCTGGATTGCTGAATTGCAATAATCAATATGCAAAGCTCAGAAACTTCCCAATGTTTTCCAAAGTGAAGCAATGACTCATGAAGGTATTCACTTTTACAGATACTCTAAAATATATTTTTTCCAAAGGAATTAGCAATGGCATCTTCCACAGTTCTTCAATACAGAGGATGTAATTCAGAAGAACAATGCCTAACATCTAGGATCTCTGGTGGCCACAAGACACCTATCTTTCACTAGGTTCATTGTGCACCATGTTACTCCCCAAGACTCTCCTACTGGAGCCATACCAACATCTTCATGTTTCTCTAACAACCTATATGGTGCCACAACTCCATGTCATTGCCTTTAATGGTCCCTCTACCCTAAACATTCTTCCACCCATTGTAAATGTTTATGGAACTACTCATTTTTTTTAAATTTTTATTTATTATTTCTTTAGAGAGAGGGGGAGGGAGAGAGAGGCAGAGAGGGAGGGAGACATCAATGTATGGTTGTCTTCTACCTGACTCCAGCTACAGACCTGGCCAGAGACCTTGCTTGCAAACTGGTTATGTGTGCCCTGGCTGGGAATCGAACCAGCAATCCTTAGGTTCACAAGCTGGTGCCTTATCCACTGTGCCACCAGCCAGGGCCAGCACTACCCATTTTTAAAGGCCCAGTTCAAAAGGCATTTATGAAGCTATCCACAGCCCACCAATTCCTTTCTTTGCTATGCCACTATAGCACTTTCTACTCCCTTTGCCCCAACATACCAGGGTTTTGGTTCACCTATCTGCTCTTCCACTAGTCAATGAGGTCCTTGTAGACAAATTCAACTAATAGCTATTGAGAACCTATTAAGTTTCAGACACTGTGCTAGATGGGACTGCTATAGAGGTGAAAATACACTTTCTACCCTGAAGGAACATACCAGCTTACATTAAGGCAAACAAGCATGCCTTAATAAACAACTATTTGTCACAACTCTGTATAAGTGTTATTTGTGGTTCAGCAGGACAAGGAGGTCCAAATCTAACTAGGAGAGTAATGATTTCACAAAGGCAGCAAGAGTTCAACTCGGTTAGGAGGGGGCCTCTAATCAATCAAGCAATGAAGAAGTGATTTTTAAAAATAGGCAGGGACTCCAAAGGTATGGAAAAAACATTAAAGGAAGGCAGAGCATGATGAGAGTAAGGATATAGGCATAGCTTAGTACCACTGACAAGTAAAGTAAAAAGAGCACAGTGAGTTTCCAAAATTTTACGAATCCATTCCTTCCCTTCTCTACTAGCAAGGACTTTGATACATATAACCAAAGAATACCAATGTCATCCTCACAGAGCAGATGAAGGTAAAGCACCTACCTGCTCATTTTTGCCTGCATGACAGCTTTCCCTTTGCCCTAGGAATCTATTTTAACTAACACAATTGCAATGTTGCTGGGTCAGCAAAATATGGGGCTCTTGATAAAGATCTCTAGAGTCATGATTTGCCTCATCTATAATGCTGCACTTTTGTGATAATTACACGTCTAGAGGTATGAGGAAAACTTAATACTAAGTGTTGAATGAGGGTATTAGTTCTAGGCCCCTCTTGGTCCTAACTAATTAGGATTTTACTAGCATGACAAAAAGAATCCAAAAAGTGAAGGAAACCAACAAAACAAAAACAGGACTTCTAAATGTGAGATAACTAACTCTATCTGTACTAGAGTCCATACATACAGTTCCTTGCAAGTGGTATTAGCCATTCCCACAGTGATGAATGTAAAGAGGAAACAACTGTACTTATTAGCACCTACTGAGCTACTAAGAAGGGAAGAGGTACTGTACCTTTGGTCCTCGGGGCCTGGCAGTTTTGCCCATCAGCTTTTCGTCATCAATTTCACATTGTTCCAGGAGATCCAAAATATCTTCCTCCTTAAAAACATATTTAATTCAAACTGTGATGGGCCATAGAATTTCTCTAAGTTCATTAATCTCCAGAAAAAGAGTACACGAGGACTCATAAAACTATTTAATGAAGATTGTTCAGATCAAACAAATAATAAAGGGTCATGAAAAACTCAAACATTGTTTTCAATAAAATCTGACAATATAAATAATGCACCGATAAAATCATAATAAACAAATGTATCGGTATGTTAGTACATGGTTAAAATCTGAAACCAAAACAATTCAATAAACTAGCCTATTGGGCAATTTAAAGTTTCTAAGAATCGTTCTCATTTTCCAAAACACAATTTCATCAATCATTTCTATACTGACCATTGCAAAGCAATATTGCAACTTTAGACAGAAAACTGGTAACTGGCCTAATAGCAATTTAATGCTAGTGTTTGTTTAATGAGCACAATTTAATGAAACTTAAACATTTAAAATATTACAACAGTATCTTTAGAACTATATACAAAGTTTCCATTCTACAGGCTTAATATTTTCTCTTATCCTCTTCCAGAATCATTTTGATATTAAAGGGAAAAGTTATAAAAACCTAATACCCAAGTGAATGTTGAGCAAAAAACAGAGGTAAGCTAGAACTACTAAACTCAGCCTGGACCCAGTTCAACCTTTCTTATTTTAATTTTCTTTTTAATTGAAATATATCTGACATACGAGGTCTGTACTGAAAGTATTGGCTGCATAAACTATTTTAATCATATTGACATTGGCTCGATAGTTTCAGGACAGGCCTCATACGACACTGTAAATTTAAGATGTACAGCATATTGATTTGAATTTATACATTGCAGTATTGCCATTGTATCCTCTATCAAGTCTCATAATTACCATTTCTTTTTAGTGGTTGGAACAATTACGATCTAGTTTCTTATCAAGCTTAATGATTATAATAAAATATCATTGTCTATGTTCACTATATTGAGCATTAGATTTCTAGGACTAATTTACTACAAGTATGAACCCTTAAATAATATCTCTCCTATTCCCTCACCCCACCATCAAGCCTCTCTTTTAGTTGGCCTTTTAAAATTCCACATACAAGTTATATTATACAGTATTTGTCTATCTCTGACTTATCTCATTTAACATAATGTCCTCAAGGTCCATCCATGTTGTTGCAAATGGCAGGACTTCTTTCCTTCTCATCACAGGGTAATCTCCCATTGTAGGTATATAACACATCATCTGTATCTCTTCACTCATTGACAGACACTGAGGTGGTTGTTCCCCGTAGTGACTGAACCAATTCGCAATCCCACCATGAATGTGCAAGGATTCACTTTTTCCCTTATTCTTGTCAATTTCTTACTCTGGTCTTTCTGATAAGAGCCATTCTAATAGGTATTAAGTGATATGTCATTATGGTTTTGATTTGCATTCCCTGATGTGGAGCATCTTTTATGTATCTGTTTGCATATCTTCCTTGGAAAAACATCTATTAAGTCTATCAACTCCTTATTGTAGATATGGTTTACAAAAATACTTCTCACATTCTGTAGGTTGTCTTTTCATTTTTTAGTTTCTTTTATTGTGCAGAAGCTTTCAGGTTTGATGTAGTACCGCTTTTGACTTTTGCTTTTCTTTAACTTTTCTTCAATTCAAAGTAATTAGCCCTTTACCCTAGCACCCTGTAAGAAGAAAAACATGCCTTCTTTTGCAGAAAAAATATCAGTTTAATTTTTATGACTCTTTATTTAACAATGTTTAACAAAAATTATAGTACATTCAGAATAACAAAAATGTGAAGCATAATCAAAAGAGAAAACAATAAGGGATCAATAAGTAATCCAAATATTAAAAATAAGAGACAATGATTTTAAAATAATTATTATGTGTGTACAGAAAACAATGAAAAGAGAACAAAATGAATTAAAGATGCAGAATTTTATGAGAGAAACAAAATTTTTGAAAACCAAATAGATATTCTTGAGTCGACTAATATAATCTAAAATTAAGATGTGGTTAGGTAGGCTCAATGGCAGTCTAGACACAGCAAAAATATGTCAATGAAAATTATCCAAGCTGAAACACCGAGAAAGAAAAGAAAAAAGGTAAAACAGGGTAGGATATAAAAGATACATGGGATGCTATCCATTGATCTAATATTATGTGTAACTAGAGTCCCATAAAAGAGGTAATATATAAAATACATCAGAAATATCTGATGAAATACTGAAAGAAAAATTTCCAGAACCAATGAAAGACATTAACCCATGTCTTCAAAAAGCTGAGAAACCAGCCCTTAATAGTGGCTCAGTTGATAGGTGCCAGCCTGTAAACCCAAAAGTCGTTGGTTCTGTTCCCAGTCAGGGCACATAACCAGGTTACAAGCCAGGTCTCCAGCCAGGTCCACAGCTGGAGGCAGATAAAAGACAACTGTACATTGATGTTTCTTTTTCTTTCTTCCTCTCTCCCTGCCCTTATCTCTAAAAATAATGAATAAAATATTTTTTAAAAATTAAAGAAGCTGAGAAAACCAAAAGTAAAGTAAATACAAAGGAAATCACACATAGACACATCAAAGTCAAAATGCTAAAATAAAAGAACAAGCAGTCAGGACAAAAGACATATTATTTTCAGGGGAAAAACAAAAATAATAATGGCCAAATTCTGAATAGAAACAATAGAAACCAAAAGACGAAGAAACAACATCTTTAAAGGTACTGAAAGGGGGAAAATGCCTGTCAAGGTAAAATTCTATGCCCAATAAAAACCTGTAAAAAGAAGACATAGTAAAAGACAATTTCAGTTTAAAAAAGATTGATAGGCTGATCTGAATTAATGCTAACAGGAATGTGAAATACTAAAGAAAACTTCTTTAAACATAGGAAGATGAATGGCCCTGTTAGAAGTATGAATCTCCAGGATGAAATGGAGAATACAAGAAATGATCAATACTTAGATAAATATGAAAGTCTATTTAGAAAGCTATTGAAGACCACTTAGTGCTCAGAAAACAATACTGCTATAACATATGTAAAAGTGAAATAAATGATAACAGCAGTAAGTCTAAAGAGGCATCAAATAAACTGTTAGGGTTCTTATACAGTCTGTGAAGTGATAAAATACTAATTCAAGGTAGACATCCTTATTATCTAAGGATGCACATCATAATTTCTTTTTAAAAATCAAATTTAGCCCTGGCTGGTAGCACAGTGGGTAAGGTGCCGGCCTGCGAACCCAAAGGTCACAGGTTCAATTCCCCAGCCAGGGCATATAACCAGGTTGCAAGCCAGGTCTTCAGTCAGGTCTGTGGCTGGAGGCAGGTGAAACGCAACCATACACTGATATCTCTCCCACTCTCTGCCTCTCTCCCTTCCCCTCTTTCTAAAAATAATGAAATAAAATCTTTAAAAAAAAAATCAAATTTATGCCACCCTGGCTGGTGGCACAGTGGATAAGGTGCCAGGCTGTGAACCCAAAGGTCACTGGTTTGATTCCCCAGCCAGGGCACATAACCAGGTTGCAAGCCAGGTCTCCAGCCAGGTCCGTAGCTGGAGGCAGGTGAAAGGCAGCCATACATTGATGTTTCTCTCCCTCTCTGCCTCTCTCCCTTCCTCTCTCTCTGAAAATAATAAATAAAATCTTTTTAAAAAATTAACAAAAAAAAAAAAAAAAAAAAATCAAATTAATGGCCCTGGCTGGTGGCTCAGTGAACCCAAAGGTTGCTAGTTCCGCTCCCAGCCAGGGCACATAACCAAGTTGCAAGCCAGGTCTCCGGCCAGGTCCATAGCTGGAGGCAGGTGAAAGGCAACTACAAGTTGATCTTTCTTTCCCTCTCTGTCTCCCTCTCTTCCCCTCTCTCTAAAAATAATAACAAATAAAATCTCAAAAAGAGAAACCCACATTATGCTGTAAATATAACTAAGAGCAAACAGTGAAAATAATATAATTAAAAACTGACTTTCCAAAAGAATAAAGGAAGCAAAAAATAATAATAAACAGATGGTACATAAATAGAGCAAAAAAAGCAAAAGGCATAAGCCCAACTACACCAGTTATTTTGTAAAAAGATTTAAAGACATTGTCAGACTGGATTTTAAAACAGTATGACCTAACTAATAATTACCAGAAGTATTATAAATATAAGAACACAGATTAAAAGTAATTGGATAGATGGAAATGATATGCCATTCAAACAGCAGCCATAAGATAGAAACTAGTGTTCTATTACTCATACAACATAAAATTTAAGACAAAGAATGGTACCCAAAAGATAAACACTTTATAATGCAGTAAGTTTATGAAACAAAAATTGGCAGAATTCACTAATCTCTCAGTAATTGCTACATCATATAGGCCCAAAAACTATAAAAGGATATAGAATATCTGAACAACACTAATAGCCAAATTTACTTAAATGACATGTATAAATTTCTGCAACCAGCATCTGTAGTATACACATTACTTCCAAGTAGACTTGGTACATTTGCTAAAATGTACCACTCAGCACTATACTGAGACACAAATGAAGTCTCAATTCATTTTACAATACTGAAACCAGAATGGTTTTTTATTATGATTTTGTAAAGATTATTTTTATTTAGTCATTATTTTTTAGAGAGAAGGGCAGGGAGGGAGGGGAAAAGGGAGAGTAACATCAATGTATGGTTGCCTTTCACCTGCCTGCAGCTTCGGACCTGGCTGGAGACCTGGCTTGCAACTTGGTTATGTGCCCTGGCTGGGAATGGAATCAGCAACTTTTGGGTTTGCAGGCCGGTGCCTGTCAACTGAGCGATCAGCCAGGGCTCCAGAATGTTTTCTAACAGCAATGAACTAAACCAGAAATTCCTAACAAAACTAAAACTACACAATTTTAATGTATGAAAATTAATTAAGCAACAAATTCCTAAAGAACCAAAATAAAAATCTTAATTTTAAAATGTCCGTTAATAAAAATATAATATATAAAATTGCTAGCTATAAGAAAAATATACAAAAATAATCAAATATTTACATGCAGGCAACAAACCAAAACAACGACCAAATTTAAAAATATATATCAGTAACAGTAGCAAAAAAAATCAGACATTTAATAAATTTAATGGAAGATGTACCAGAACTATACAGCAAAGTTACAAACAGAGCTGAGTAATTCAAAACAAATAAATGGAGAAATATGCCATATTAATGGATCAGAGACTCAGTATTGTTAATTCCTTAGAAATTGTTTCACAGATTCCTCACAGTCCCAATAAAAACCCCAGCAGCCTTTCTAAAAAAAAAAAAAAAGAGACTCAAGATGATTTTAAACTTTATATGGAAATGTGAAAGGTCCTAGAAAGGTTTATGCTGCAACAGATAAGTGACAGACCTCTTAGTAAACAGATTACTACTGAGTGTGGGTGGGGGCAAGTTTGCAGGTATGTGTGTGTGTGTTTTCAGCACTTCACATATGCCAGGTCTATGCAGGCTCAGGAAAAAAATAGTTTAACATCAGCTGCAATACAAATAAGAGCATCACAAACCACTTGGTAAATACAACAAACTTTTTATTCAGTCACATACACATATTTCTCTTATAAGACATGTTTATTAAAAGAGATTGGTATCACAACGTATCAACATTCTCTACTGCATCATTTGTCCTGTTGGAAATCTTACTTTTGAAATCACTAGGTTGGTTATGAAATACTATGTCCTGTTAAAGTGGAAATAAGTACATCTTCAATATAAAATGTGGGACTGAGGTAGGTTGTTTCTAAAGACATACTATCTGGCTTAATTCTTTTTTCTCTTGATAAACGCATTCCTTTACCTTCATTTTTTTCAAAGGATTATTCAGCTCTCGCTGGAACGAAGCTGCTCTCCCTGAAAGAAAGGTCTGAAAGGCAGCAGCCAACAAATTTTCATACTTTTCCAGTAGAGTTTTATCTTCAGGAGGATAAATTCGTCTACAATAAAACCAGATAAATCAACGTGTTTAAAAGAAGCTATCATGTTCTTAGAGTTAAGGTCAACTACATAGACAATCCATAACCACCTACTCTGCCGGGCACTTTACTAGGTCCCAAAAATAAAGGTGAATACAGTCATGAAAAATTAATAAATTGTCATCAGTCATGCACGCAAATTAAAGTTTATCTAGAGAATTATCTTAAATAGATGATATAATAGGAGGGTTTAGTTGGTGGTAAGTGGTTGGAAAATCATTGCAATTGGGCACTGAAGAAATACAGAACTTGACGTGAGAAAGTTTAGTAATGAGAGGTAATGTGGAAGTTTGGGATTTAGCATGGTGACTGAAGTATACAAGAAGGTACAGATGAACCCCGATGATGTCCTGGGGTGGTGAATGTACCTCTCTGGTAGAGAGAACTGGGTAGAGGTCAGGTGGCAGGAAATGCTGTTGCCATCACGATGCCGATGGAATTAAGGAAAGGACATTTTGCCATGAGTGCAAGTTCTATGGCCCCAAATCTTAATTCTGATGAGTTGAAGGTAAAGCGTGGGCAGAGGGACAGTTTCTAAGGACACGAGGAGCTGAAAGAGCACATTTTGATCCTACGGAAGCTGGTACTGTGCAGGGGCCACATTCTCTATTGTCTCATACCTGGCTCTTTAAAATATTTTCATTATGTACCTGGTTCCTGACACATTAGAGTTTAAAACAAAATATAGCAACCACTTTGGATGGACAGGGAGAAAACTAGGGGTCCTGAAACCTGACTTTCTCAAAATACCAATGGTAACCAAATAAAGTCACAGGATAATATCAGATTTAAAAAGCCTCATATAACCACCCTCCAGGCTGGCTAGCAGAGGAGTCTCCCAAGCCATCTACTTGCTGACTCCATTTTCATTCTAGAGAAATATTAAACAAAAGCACTTTCTTAAAATAAAATGAACAGTGCTTAAAAGAAGCCTAAAGGGTTACAAAGTGCAGGCTAATTGTTCTGACACTTGCACAGTCTACAGGAAAAGGAAGCACCCTTACCTGTAATTCCCCATATGTCGATTTTCATGTTCTTCTTTAGAGATCTGCTTTCGTACTTGAGCAAGTCTCTCTTTCTGGAATAAAGAAATCTTACAAATAAAACCTGACAAATGAATCATGCAATTCAAAATATGGGTATGTTAACATTTTCATACCAACTCTTCCTTCCGCCTCTCCAACTGATGTCTCTGCTGTTCCCAGTCTGAGGAACCTGGTAAGAGCCTTTTTATTGAATTTTGACCATAAAGCCTCCTTTGAGCCTCAGCTTTTTGTTTGGCCAAGTTTCTCCTTTTATCACTGGTCCTATATAAATATAAAGCACAAGACCGCATTTTAGAAATCACAAAAACTCTGATCTTATCCCTGTGAGGAGAACTGGCAGAAAATGAGACACAGTAAAGATGAATCAATGTTTATCAAATTATATATTCACGGTACATTCATATAATCATCCATCACATAAGTGTCTCCCTACAGTAAACAGAAGTTCTGAAGGGAACAGAATAAAATGGAAATAGTATAGTAATTTACGAGCTGTACAATCTGAGGTCAATTACCTATTGAGTCTGTTTCTCCATTTATTCAATGTCAACAATGTTTCCCTCCTACAAGTCTTAGAAAGAATAATCGTGGTAACATTAACAGCTCCTTAATAAATG
>PVIW01014925.1:0-21571 GCA_004026585.1 Noctilio leporinus | reverse complement strand
GTTCTTGAAATGTTTGGTAAAATTCACCTGGGTAGGCATCTGGTCCAGGGCTTTTGTGCTTTGGGAGATTTTGGATTATTTCTTTAATTTCACTAGTTGTTATAGACCTATTCAGGCTTTCTGCTTCTTCTGGGTTCAGTTTTGGTAGATTATACCTTTCCAGAAATGTGTCCATTTCATCCAGGTTGTCATATTTTTTGTCATAGAGTTGTTTGTGGTAATTTCTTACAATCTTTTGTATTTCTGAGGTATCAGTTGTGATTTCTCTCTCAGTTCTAATTCTGTTTATTTGGGTCCTCTCTCTCTTTTTCTTGATGAGTCTGGATAAGGGCTTGTCAATTTTGTTTATTTTTTCAAGGAACCGACTCCTGGACCTGTTGATTCTTCGAATTGTAGTTTGAATGTCTGAGTTATTTAGTTCTGCTCTGATCTTGATGATTTCCTTCCTTCTACTTGCTCTGGGCTTTGTTTGTTGTTGCTTCTCTAGTTCTTGCAGCTCTGTGGTTAGGTTGTTTTTATAAACTTCTTGTGGCCTTTTTTTAGGAAGGCCTGTATTGCTATAAATTTCCCCCTGAGAATTGCCTTTGCTGTATCCCATAGGTTTTGGGCTGTTGTGTGTTCATTGTCATTTGTTTCCAGAAACTTTTTGATTTCATCTTTGATCTCATTATTAACCCCTTCATTGCTTAAAAGCATGTTATTCAGTCTCCATGAGTTAGAGAATTTTTGTTTTATTCCCTTGAGATTGGTTTCTAGTTTCAAGCCATTGTTATCTGAGAAGATACTTTGTATGATTTCAATTTTCCTGTTTTTGTAGAGGCTTGTCTTGTGACATATGATGTGGTCTACCTTGGAGAATGATATATGTGCATTTGCAAAGAATGTGTATTTTGCTTCTTTGGGGTAAAAGACTCTGCATACATCAGTTACGTCCATTTCCACTAGAGTATTGTTCAATGCCACAACATCTTTGGGAATTTATTGTTTGGAAGATCTGTCCATTGTTGATAGTGGGGTATTAAAATCCCCTTCTATTAGTGTGTTGCTGTCTATGTCTTTCTTAAAGTTTTCCAAGATTTTCCTTATATATTTCAGAGCACCTATGTTGGGTGAGTATGTGTTTACCAGAGTTATTTCTTCTTGATGGATTGTTCCCTTAAGTATTGTGAAATGTCCATCTTTGTCCCTTTTTATGGCCTTCATTGTAAAATCTATTTTGTCTGAAATCAGTATTGCTGCTCCAGCTTTTTTTTCATGTCCATTTGCTTGCTATATAGTTTTCCATCCCTTCACTCTCAATCTGTGTCGATCTTTTGTTCTGAGATGGATCACTTGAAGACAGCGTATATGTGTGTCATGTTGTCTGTCTTATCCATTTGGCTACCTTATGTCTTTTGATTGGTGCATTTAATACATTTACATTAAGGTTATTATTGATTGATACTTATTCATTGCCATTTTCTCCCTTTGTATGTGTATTCCTCTTTGGCTTTCCCTGTTTGTTCATTTAATTTCTTTATTTATTTTTAGAGCAGACCCTTTAGCATTTCTTGCAATGCTGGTTTGGTGGAGATGTAGTCTTTTAGTCTTGTTTTGTCTGGGAAGCTCCTTCTTTCTCCTTCTATCTTGAATGAGAGCCTTGCTCGGTGGAGTATTCTTGGTTGCAGGCCTTTGTGTACCATGACTTGAAATACTTTTTGCCATTCCCTTCTGGCTTGAATTGTTTCTGTTGAATAATCATTTGATAGCCTTATGGGAGCCCCTTTGTATGTTATTTGTCTTTTCTCTCTTGATGCTTTTAGAATTCTCTCTTTGTCTTTGAAATTTGCCATTTTAATAATAATGTGCCTTGGTGTTGATCTGTTTGGGTTGTTCTTCATTGGGGCTATCTGTGCTTCCTGAACTTGATTAATGTTTTCACTCATAATGTTAGGGAAATTTTTTATCATGACTTTTTTGAACAGGTTTTCCATTCCTTGTTTCTCTTCTCCTTCTGGTATCCCTATGATACAGATGTTGTCCTGCAGCTCTCTTAAACTCTCTTCAGTCTTGTTCAGCCTTTTTTTATTCTCTTGTATGTCTTGGAGTATTTGTCTACATTATCCTCCAACCTACTGATTTGGTCCTCTTTTTCCTCTAGCCTACTGTTGATTCCTTCTACTGTATTCTTCAATTCAGAAATTGTATTTTTCATTTCCTCCTGGAACTTATTGATGGTTTCTATGTCCTTTTTGATGCTGTTGTAGCTCTCAGTAAGTTCCTTGTAACTTCCCTGGAGTTCTTTGTAGTTCTCCTGGAGTTGTTTATAGTTTTCTTTGAAGTGGCTGAGCTCTTTGAGCTTCTCTATCATCATTCTTTTGAATTCCTTATCTGATATTTCAGGTGCTCTGTTTCATTCGTTGGTCTTTCTGGGGATTCTTCCTTTTCTTTTGGTGATGGACCGATTCTTTTTTCCTCTATTTTGAGTGTCTGTTGTTGCTTGCTTTTTATTTATTTATTTATTTGTTTTTTTTCCCTTGGATTAACCTGCTTTGCTTCCTTGCCTTAGTTGAGCACCCTTCTGTGATAGGAGAGTTGTGGAATTCAATGTTGCATTCTCCCAGATTTTCTCCATTTGTTGTTCTTGGGTGTGTCCTTTATTTGGGCTGTCTGGTTGTATTCTGGACCTGTGAGCTTTTAGCAGGAAAAAAAGGAAAAGAAAAAAAAAAGAAGAAATAAAAAAGATAATAATAATAAGAAGAAAGGGTTTAGATGGCTGTTCACCCTTAATAATCCCTGATTGGTCCAGATGGCACCAGGACCTGAGGGCTTTTAGCAGGAAAATATATATATGATAGGCAAAAAGAGTTTAGGTGCCTGTTCACCTTTAATGATCCCTGATTGGTCCAGGTGGAGCCGGGACCTCTGGGCTTATATCAAAGAGAGAAAGAAAAAGAAAAAAAAAGGAAAATGTCACAAGACAAATAAAAACCAATATAAATAAAGAAAGGGTTTAGGTGTCTTTTCACCCTTTATGATCTCTGATTGGTCCAGGTGGAGCAGGGACCCGTGGGCTTTAACAGGAAGAAAAGAATGGAAAAAAAGAAAAGAAAATGAAAAGAAAAAAAAAAGGAGGGAAAAAAAGAAAAAGGATAAAAGAAAAGAATAAAGTAAGGGTTTAGGTGGCTAGGGAAGGGAGGAATACTTAGATTGAGGACTGGGAATGTGTTGTAGCCAAAGAGTGAGTAGACTTTAAATAAAGAGTAGGGGGAGGGTCTTGGGTATCTAGGTGGATTGAGATAGGGGGGTTAAAAATATGTGAGAAGTAACCTTTGAAAATGATATGTTGGGGATTAATAGTTCTTGTAGCTCTCGGTATAACTCAGGTGCTTGAGATTATTAGCAATCCATTTCCTGAGGCTGCCTCTTTTTCTTGGTCAGGATTCTGCAGTCTATAGTCTAGCTGGTCTTGGAGTGGCAAGGCCTATGATTGTCACAGTCAGGGCTGATTCTGAGTGTCAGTCGCCAGGTAGGCTGGGCCTTCGGTAGGCTAGCTGGGTTTTAGGGCTGCCGGTATTCTGGGGCCTGCAAGGTGTCCCCTCCAGCTCCTGGCGGAGGTTCCTGCCTGTGATGGGCACCTGGCACCCCTGCAGGGCAGCCTTCAATCTCGCTGGTTCCTGTGATGACTGGCCCTGCCCCCGCAGCTCCCGGAGGAGGCAGCCCCCATCTGCCAACAGTGCCCGGGGTCTGCCAACACTGCCCAGCTCCCCTGGGCAAGAGCCAATCCTCTAAGATGACCAACTCTGCAAGGAGTCCTTTATGCAGCCTCTGTAATGTGCCTCTCCCTGTGCATCTGTGGCCTTTGTCCCCGGCAATGGGTGGGTCAGTTTCCCCAGCTACTAGTTCCCGCTTGCAGTTTGGAGTTTCCTTGGGAGCCTGGGGCCCTGTGTGGGTGCGCAGGGCTGGGCCTCCCCCCTTGCAGGGGCTTCAAGCTGCTGTTTCCCTGGTGGCCCAGCAGCACCGTTTTCGGCCCTCTCACTGCCCCGGCTGGTGCAGTTCCCTGTTCCCCAGCTCCTGCTCCCTGCAGGACTCTTCTCCTCTGCCTCTAGCCCTGTGAGGAGCTTCCTCTCCTTGTTGCCAAAGCGAGTCTCTCACACAGTCTCTCCCCTGCAGGAGTTCAATTCCTTGTTCCCTCCAGCATTTGCCCTTGCTGCTCACACTTCACTGTTCAGATTTCTAGTCACCAGGGAGCCTGGAGCTGCTTCAGTTAATTGCGCCCCTCTGGATGGAGCCGCCACTGCCCAGAGCCGACCTTGGCCCGCCGGCTGGTAGGTCTGGAACCCCTCACCTGCTCTCCTACAGGTCTCCGCTGCCTCTGGGCTGTGCTCCTCTGAGTCCAGATGCTGATCGCTCCAATTCTTAGGGACCTGAAGATGTCTCGCGCTCCCTTTCCTGTTCTCTAGCTTCCCTGGTACTCAAGAACACCATCAGCACTGCTCTCTACTCTGTTGCCATCTTTAATATCTCTCTCCCAATTTTTGATGTCTCTTCTTGTTTGCTTTTGTTATTGTATTGGGCTTTACTGAGTTCCTGACTTTGTGGTGTGACCTCCTGTCATGTAGAAGTGCACTTTCTTTACTTCTTGGATCCACCTCGAATGATATCAGATCATTCATTCCATAGTCTGGGCCTAGTCAGCCTTTTGGAGCCAACCTGAGATTCACTGCCTTTTTCTGTGCCTTTCAGTTTTTAATCCAATTAATCTATGCTCAGCTGTCTGGTGTAGGTACTGCTGGGCAGGACAGATTAGTTCAGTTTTAGTCCAATCAATTTGTGATTGGCCACCAGTCTCAGGCATTGTTGGGCAGAGCAAATTGATTCCAGTGGGTGGGGCTATGGTGTTTCCTCAGGCAGATGCAAGTTGGCTAGCGTAGGTAGTCTGTTCTGGTGTAGGGGATGAGTCAGCAATGGGACCCACTCAGCTGCTTCCTCATTTCTCTCCTGAAAGCCACCACTCCTAGTTCTCCTCAAGTGTCTCTAGTCCACTCTGCCCTCCTTCTGCTGGAGCCCAGGGTGAATGGGCACCAATGTATTTTTGTGCATGGTCACTTTGATAATTCTCTGTCTCTAGCACTATCCAGCTAGCAAACCCTGAGGCCTTTGCTAGCCTACAGCCTCCACCTAAGGAGGGTGGGTTCTAAGCCCCCAGCTGCACTTCCTAGCCTATAGCAACATAGCTGAGAGCTACAGTATCCAGCAACACATACTGTTTTGCTCTCAGCTGTGTTGCTGTAGGCTAGGAAGTGCAGCTGGGGGTTTAGAACCCATCCTCCTCAGGTGGAGTCCCTAGCTCTCTCCCTTCAGCTGCCACCTTGGAAAGCCCAACCAGCCATCTTGCGTCTCTGAAATTCCTACCAGTTGTCGTGATAAAGCGGCCTCTTCTGTTCTGTCCTTGGTTATAAGGCTTCTTTCCAGCTGATGTCCTGTTGGTAATTCTGGATGATTTTTCCCCAGTTAAGTTGTAATTCCAGATTGGTCCTAGGAGGAGGTTAATGTAATTACACTTACTCCTCTGCCATCTTGGAATGTGTAAATGTTTTATATATATATATATTTTTTAATCAATGTATGGTTGCCTTTCACCTGCCTCCAGCTACTGAGCTGGCTGGAGACCTGGCTTGCAACCTGGTTATGTGCCCTGGCTGGGAATCGAACCAGCGACCTTTGGGTTCGTAGGCCAGCACCTATCCACTGAGCCACCAGTCAGGGCTGTTTTGTAATTTTTAATTTTAATAAATACATACAAGACACTTCTTAAGAAAGAGAAAACCTAAAGTATTTGCCTTTTTTCCCTTTGTTCTCTGATATATCAATGAGGACAAATGCTTTAGCAGCAATATTAGAGGAGATTGTGGAGAGAGATGTCACATTTGGTGGAAAATACTGGTGATAGAAAACACACACATCCATTAATTTATCTAAATACCATTACCCTACCCTTCATGACAATATTTCATCTACATTATTTTCTTCAGCAGTCAGATTGTCCTGTGCATTCATTATTTATAGCACTTGCATTTCATGCATAGTAGGCTTTGAGGAACACTAGCAGAGATCTGGCAGGTATCTAATTTTGCACAGGGGAACCCAGGAGGAAAAACACATAAGGGAGATATGCATAATGAAACAAATGACCTAGTGCCTGCTCCTAACTGTTAGTTCATCCTCTTGGAGATAGATATCAGGGTACCCAGTACACAGGCAGCATGACCTGAGGCCTGTGTGACTAGTGAAGAGCAATAGAGTGTGGCTATTCTCCAGAGCCAGACACCCAACTCAGCCATAGCACCCCAAATGGCTCAGCCTGTATGTTGAGACTGCATGCAGTGCCTTCTCACAGAGGACACCTCTGGTCTTTGAATAGCAGATCTCAATGAGAAGAGAAAGCCAGTGGAGGAGAATAGCCTCTGAATTGAATATGTGCCCTTTCCCACAATTTATATATTGAAGCTATATCTCCCAGTGTAGGTTCATTTGAAATGGGATCTCTAAGGAAGTAATTAAAGTTAAACAAAGTTATAAAGGGATCCTGATGCAACTGTAGTTGTGTCCTTATATGAAGACACCAGAAGACTCTCTGATCCAAGTCAGGACATAGCAAGAGGGTGGCTGTCTGCAGCCAGAAAGAGAGCTCTCACCAGGAGCCACATCAGCTACCACTTTCATCTTGGACTTCTAGCCTTCAAAACTGTGAGAAAATTAATTTCTGGTATTTAGGCCACCTAGTCTGTGGTATATTGTTATAGCAGTTGGGGAAGACTAATGCAGACACTCTACTAAAATTCTCACTAATATGATTAGGACAACACTAAAGCTGGGAGGGGGTTGGGATTCTCTAGTGATACAGGCAGAAGCTTCACACCAGAAAAATTTGAGAATTAATGCTAATTTGACTTCTTTGGAGACCACAGGCTGGTTAAACCTGGGGAAACAAGAGAATGTAATGTACTATATAGTAATATGTGGCATAAAAAATGTTTTATTCAATGCAGACCATATATACAAAGATTAAAATGAATTATAATGAATAGTTTGTGATGTTGAAATAAAAGTCTGGATTTAACTATGTTGAAATTGCTGCTAGCACTGGGAGGTTTGAATGCAGGAGGAGGCTCTGTGTACTGTATACCTGCCATTCCCCAACCAGGCTGGGGTTGAGAGCTCCCAAGGGAGCAAGAGGAGCAAGCTGAGTAGGAGATGAGCTTGGGAACCCGGAGTCCATGCCTTCTGCTGCATGTAGGAACACACACACACACTCATGCACACAAACCTCTTCTCTTCCCTTCTTTTCTCTTCTGTTTTCTTCCCTTCCCTTCTCTTTTCTCTTCTCTCCCACTCCCTCTTCCTCTCCTTCCCCCTTTCCTTCCTTCGCCTCCACATCTCTCTCTCACTCTCTCTCTCTATCCCCACAAAGTGATGAAAAAAATGAACCGATGAATGGAAAAACAGGTAAAGATTATTAATATAAAACTCATCAAAAAGGGTATTAAGTGTTTCTTAAACATACAAAAAGATGCCCAACCTCACTCAAAGTATGATGAATGAAAAAAAAACTATACTTAGGAAGCTGGAAAATATTTAAAATGTAGATAATACATCTTACATACTGCTGCACTTAGTATCAGTTTAAACAGATCTCTCTCTGTCTCTCTCTGCCTCTCTCTCTCTGTCTCTCTGTCTCTCTGTCTCTCTGTCTGTCTCTCTCTGTCTCTGTCTCTGTCTCTGGCAGTCTGTCTCTCTCTCTCTCTCTTTCTTTCTCTCTCTCTCTCTCTCATTTCTGTCTTAAGCTTTATCTCTTTGAGTCTTTTTAAAAAAGATTTTATTTATTATTTTCAGAAGGAGGGGAAGGAAGAGAGGCAGAGAGGGAGAAAAATATCAATGTATGGTTGCCTTTCATCTCCCTCCAGCTGGGGACCCAGCCAGAGACCTGGCTTGCAACCTGGTTATGTGCCCTGACTGAGAATTTAACCAGCAACCTTTGGGTTCACAGGCAGGCACCTATCCACTGAGCCACCAGCCAGGGTTTCTTTGGGTCTTTTTCGATCTCTGTTTCTCCTTTCTCTTCCCTTCTCTTTCTTCCCTCTTTTTCTCCCTCTATCCTCCTGGTGTCAACATACTCATCCTCTGAGAGCACTTCCCTCCATGCACACACACACACACACACACACACTTTACTTTCTATGCTGTATTTTTATTATATGTTTTCTATGTTTAGATACACAAGTACCTACCATTGCGTTAAAATTGCCTACGTTATTAAATATTCAGTACAGTAACATGCTGTATAGGCTTGTAGTATAGGAACAATAATCTATACCATAGAGGCTAAGTGTATAGTAGGCTATGCCATTTAGGTGTGTATAAGTGTGGTTAAACAACCCCAAAATCACCTAATGATGCATTTCTCATAACACATCTTTGATAAGTGACACATGACTGTAATCAGAGTTATCAAAAAATAGAGTAAGACAAATCTAAGCTTTTCCCTGAAACTTAATTTGCTCTTCCTAATTTGTATTTGGTCTGGAAGGGCAATCTGAATTTTTACATTGATATTATGAGGATAAACATTTAAAAAATTATTTTTCTCAATTTTTAAAATAGCTCATATCACCAGAAAAATATAAGAAAAATATAATGAACACACATTGTTTCACCCTAATTATCTAATTGCTAAAATATATATATGAGAAAGTTTATATCTGTTATATATGTGTGTGTGTTATATGCTGCTATATATAGTTTATATGTTATAAATATGCATAAATATATACACTACCTATAGTTTTCTATTGTGTTTTCTTTGCTGAACCATTGGAAAATATATCATAGATCCTGCAATATTAGCATTCATTTTTCATGTAATCACAGCACCAATTTTACACCTAAGAAAATTAGCAATAATGTCATAAGTCATTTCTTCAATAGTCCATATGCAAATTGCTCCAATTGTTTGAAAGACATTTTAATATCTAGTTGTGTTTTTCTATATCAATTTCAGGCTCCAATCAAGTTTCATACATTGCATGTATTAGTAATCTCTTTTGTCTCTACATCAGGAACAGTTTAATATTCTTTCCTACCTCTTTTTAAAATTTTTAAATTTCTTTTTAATTGAAGTATCATTGAAATATAACAGTAGTTTAAGATGTACAATATTATTACTTTATATTTGTATACCTTGTGAAATTATAACCACACTGTCTATTTACTATCTGTCACTATACAAAGTTACTAATTTAGTTTATTTCTTTAACTTTATTGTTGTTGTATTATATCCATCCCTTTTTAATCCTCTCTGTCCCTTTCCCCACCCACCCACTACACCTAAAGTCAATCCCACTTGTTGTCCATGTCCATGGTTCATCCAAGGCTAGTCCCTTGACTAAACTGCTCCCCTTCTTTGCCTCCTCCTCCAACCTCCTACCTCCCCCAACCTCTCTGCCAACTGAAGATCTATTCATTGTATCCATGTGTCTTGTTCTGTTTTCCTTGTTTGTTTGTTTTGTTCATTATTGTCCAGTAATGATTGAGATCATATAGTATTTGTCTTTTCCTAGCTGGCTTATTTTACTAAGCATAATATTTTCCAGTTCCATCCATGTTGTTGCAAAGGGTAGGAGTTCCTTCTTTCTTTCTGCTGTGTAGTATTCCATTGTGTAAATGTACCAAAGTTTTTTGATCCAATAATCCACTGATGAGCACTTAGGCTGTTTCCCACACTTGGATGTTGTAAATAACGCTGCTATGATCATAGGGATCCATAGGTTCTTCTGAATTGCTGTTTGAGGGTTCTTCAGGTATAGTCCCCGTAGTGGAATTGCTGGATGAAAAGGTAGTTTCATTTTTAGTTTTTGAAGGAAACTCTATACTGTTTTCCATAGGGAAATGCACAGCCTGCATTCCTACCAGCCATGCATCAGGATTCTCTTTTTCCTACATCCTTGCAAACACTTGTTTTTTGATTTGTTAATGATTGCCATTCTGACATGTGTGAGGTGGTATCTTATTGTGGTTTTAATTTGCATCTCTCTGATGGCTAGTGATGTTGAGCATTCTTTCATATACCTTTGGGCCCTTTGTATGTCTTCCTCAGAGAGTTATCTGTTCAGGTCCTTTGCCCATTTTTTAATTGGGCTGTCTGTCTCACTGGTGTTGAGTTGCATAACTTCTTTATATATTTTTTTATATCAAACACTTGTCTGAGATATCATTGGCAATTATGTTTTCCCATACAGTTGGTTCCCTTTGAATTTTGCTGATGTTTCTTAAGCTGAACATAAACTTTTCAGTTTGATATAGTCCCATTTGTTTATTTGTTCTTTTACTTCCTTTGCTCTTGGAAAAGTATCAGTAAACATATTTCTGTGTAGGATATCTAAAATTTTACCACCTATCTTTTTCTCCAGGACCTTTATGGTGGCACTGCTTATGTTTAAGTCCTTTATCTCTCTTGAGTTTATTCTGGTGTATGGTGTAAGTTGGTGGTCTAGTTTGATCTTTTTGTATGTTGCTGTCCAGTTCTCCTAACACCACTTGTTGAATAGACTGTTTTTACTCCACTTTATGTTCTTTCCCCCTTTGTCAAATATTAATTGACCATAGAGTCCTGGGTTTATTTTGGGGGCACTCAATACCATTCCATTAATCTATATGTTTATTCTTATGCCAGTACCAGACTGTTTTGATGACAGTAGCCTTGTAGTATAGTTTTATGTCTGGTATTGTGATTCCTCCTACCTTGTTCTTATTTCTCAAGATTGCTCTGGTTATTCATGGACATTTTTGGCTTCATATAAATTTTTGAAGTATTTTTTCTATCTCTGTGAAGTATGTCATTGGTATTTTAATTGAATTGCATTGAATCTATAGATTGTTTTGGGTAATATGGACATTTTAATGATGTTAATTCTTTCCATCCATGAACATGGTATATGCTTCCATTTATTTATATCTTTCTTAATTTCTTTCTTTGGTGTTTTGTAGTTTTCTGAGTACAGGTCTTTTACCTCCTTGGTTAAGATTACTCCTAAGGACTTTATTTTTCTTGTTGCTATGGTAAATGGAACTTGTTTTCTAACTTCTATCTCTGATGTTTCATTATTGGTATACAAAAACACTTTTGATTTCTGAATATTCACTTTATATTTAGCTTTTTGATAAATTTGCTTATTAGTTTGAGCAAGTTTTTGGTGGAGTCTATTGGGTTTTGTACGTACACTATCATGTCATATGCAAATAATGACAGTTTGACTTCCTCCTTTCCAATTTGTATAACTTTGATTCATTTTTCTTCTCTGATAGCTCTGGCTAGAACTTCCATAATGATGTTGAACAGAAGTGGAGAAAGTGAACAGCCTTGTCTTGCTCTTGATCTTAGGGGGAAAGCTTTTAGTTTTTGCCCATTGAGTATGATGTTTGCTTCAAGTTTCTCATATATGGCCTTTATTATGTTGAGGTATGCTCCCTTTGTTCCTATTTTGCTGAGTTTTTATCGTAAGTGGTTGCTGTACTTCATCAAATGCTTTTTCAGGATCTATTGATATGATCATACAGTTTTTATCTTTCAATTTGTTGATGTGGTGTATACATTTATTGATTTATGAATGTTGTACCACCCTTGTATCCCTGGAATGAATCCCACTTGATCATGGAGTATGATTTTTTTAATATATTGCTGGATCTGGTTGGCCAGTATTTTGCTGAGAATCTTAGCATCTATGTTCATCAGAGATATTGGCCTATAGTTTTCTTTCTTAGTTGTGTCTTGACCTGGTTTTGGGATTAGACTAATATTGGCCTCATAGAAAGAATTTGGGAGTCTTTCCTCTTCTTGGATTTTTTGAAATAGGTTGAGAAGGATAGGAGTTAGTTCTTCCCTAAATGTTTGGCCAAATTCGCCTGTGTAGCCATCCAGTCCAGGCTCTTGTACTTTGGGAGATTTTTGATTACTTCTTCAATTTCACTAGTTGTGATTGTTCTAGTAAGGATTTCTGCTTCTTCTGGATTCAGTTTTGGTAGATTATACATTTCCAGAAATGTGTCCATTTCATCCAGGTTGTCATAGTTCTTGTCATATAGTTGTTTGTAGTAATTTCTTACAATCCTTTGTATTTCTGTGGTATTGGTTGTGATTTCTACTCTGTCTTTTCTGATTCTGTTTATTTGGGTCCTCTCTCTTTTTTTCTTGATGAGTCTGGGTAAAGGCTTGGCAATTTTGTTTGTTTTTTCAAAGAATCAGCTGCTGAATTTAATGATTCTTTGAATTATAGTTTGAGTCACTAAGTTATTTAATTCTACTCTGATCTTGATGGTTTCCTTCCTTCTACTTACTTTGGGCTTTGTTTTTTCCTGCTCCTCTAGTTCTTGCAGCTTTATGGTTAGTTTGTTTGTATGAGTTTCTTCTATCCTTTTTAGGTAGGCCTGTATTGCTATAAATTTCCCTCTGAGAATGGTCTGCTGTGTCCCATATGTTTTGGGCTGTTGTGTATTCATTGTTATTTGTTTCCAGAAAAAAATTTTATTTCATCATTGATGTCATTGTTAACCCATTCATTACTTAAAAGCCTGTTATTTAGTCTCCATGAGTTAGGTTGTTTTTGGTTTTTCCCCTTGAGGTTGGTTTCCAATTTCAATCCATTGTGATCTGAGAAGATGCTTGGTATGGTTTCAATTTTCCTGTATTTATGGAGACTTGTCTTGTGACCTAACATGTGGTCTATCTTAGAGAATATTCCATGTGCATTTGAAAATACTGTGTATTTTCCTTTTGGGGGGTGTATATATCAGTTAGGTCCATTTCCTCTAGAGTGTTGTTCAATGCCACAATATCCTTGGTGTTTTTTTGTTTGGAAGATGTGTCCATTGTTGAAAATGGGGTATTAAAATCCCCTACTACTAGTGTGTTGCTGTCTATACCCCCTTGAAGTTTTCCAAGATTTTCCTTATGTGTTTGGGAGTTCCTATGTTGGGTGCGTATATGTTTACCAGAGTTATATCTTCTTGATGGACTATTCCATTAAGTATTATGAAATGTCCTTCTTTGTCTTTTTTTATGGCCTTCATCATAAAATCTATTTTGACTGAAATAAGTATTGCTACCCCGGCCTTTTTTTCATGTCCATTTTCTTGATATATATTTTTCCATCCCTTCACTTTACATCTGTGTCGATCTTTTGTTCTGAGGTGGGTCTCTTGAAGGCAGCATATATGTGGGTCATGTTTTTTTAATCCATTCAGCTATCCTTTGTCTTTTGATTGGTGAATTTAATCCATTTACATTTAAGATTATTATTGATTGATACTTATTTTTTGCCATTTTCCCCCTTTGTACCTGTGTTCCTCTCTCTCTGTCTCTCTCTGTTTCTTCATCTTTTTAAAGCAGACCCTTTCACATTTCTTTCAATGCTGGTTTGGTACAGATGTATTCTTTTAGTCTTCTTTTGTTTGGGAAACTCCTTATTTCTCCTTCCATTTTGAATGAGAGCCTTGCTGGGTAGAGTATTCTTGGTTGCAGTCCTTTGTTTCCCATTACTTGAAATATTTTTTTGCCATTCCCTTCTGGCTTGTATTGTTCTGTTGAGTAATTATTTGATAACCTTATTGGAGCCTCCTTCTGTTATTTGCTGTTTCTCTCTTGATGCTTTAAGGATTCTCTCCTTGCCTCTGAAATTTGCCATTTTGATTATGATGTGTCTAGGAGTGGGTCTGTTTGGATTCATTCTCATTGGGACCCTCTGTGCTTCCTGAACTTGAGTAATGTTTCTACTCATCATGTTAGGGAAGTTTTCTATCATGACTTTTTTGAACAGGTTTTCCATTCCTTGTTTCTCTTCTCCTTCTGGTATCCAACTGATATGGATATTATTGCATTTCATGTTGTCCTGCAGCTTTCTTGAAACCTCTTCATTGTCATTCAGTCTTTTTTCATTCTGTTGCACTGTCTTGGAATATTTTGCTACTGTTTTTCAGCTCACTGATCTGATTCTCTCCTTGCTCTAGCCTAATGTTGACTCCTTTTACTGTATTGTTCAAATAAGAAATTGTATTCTTCATTTCCTCCTGGCTCATACTGATAGCTTTTGAATCCTTTTTAATGCTGGTATAGTTCTCAGTGAGTTTCTTATAGCTTCCCTGGAGTTCTTCATAGTTCCCCTGGAGTTGTTTCTAGTTTTCTTTGAGTTGGCTGAGCTCATTGAGTTTCTCTATCATCATTATTTTGAATTCTATATCTGATAGTTTGCTTGCCTCTGTTTCATTTAGTGATCTTTCTGGGGATTCCTCCTTTCCTTTTGATGACAGACTGTTTCTGTTTCTTCCTATTTTTAGATTTTGTTGTAATCTAATCAGACTGTGATCAACTGCCAGGCTAAGGAACTGCTAGGCTAGAAGGATTGCTTTAGTTGTCATCTTATCCATCTGTGATTTACCGCCAGGCTCAGATGCTGCTTGGGGTGACAGATTGATTCAGTTGTAAATCAATAAATCAGTTACCAAATTCAGGCCTTGCTGGGCTAGACAGAGAGGTTGAATTGCAAGCCAATGGATCAGCCACAAGCTCAGGTGCAGCTTGGTGGGACAGATTCAGATTTAAATCAGTGAATCTATTATCAGTTGCTAGGCTTAGGAGCCACTGGACTAGGCAGTAAGATTCCATTGTAATCCAATGAATCTGTGTTTGGCCACCAGGTTCAGGAGCCCCTAGGCTTGAATGAAAGATATTGTAATCCATCAAATCTATGATCAGCTGCTGAACTAAGGGGCCACTGAGCTAGACTGAGGGTTTCAGCTGTAATCCAACGAGTTCCTTATCAGCTCCCAGGCCCTGGGGCACTGGGTGGGACCAACCAACTCAGTTGTGAACCAATGAATCCACAATCAGCCGCCAGGCTCACTTGCTACTGTGCATGCGTGTGTGTGTGTGTGTGAGGGTGGGGGGGGCTGCCTGCCTGACCCAGCTGTTAGAGAGTTTGTAAATAGCCTCCAAGCTCAGGCTCTACTGAGCAAGAAGGACTGACTTAGTTGCAAAGCAATGAATCCATAGTCAGCTACCAGGCTCACTTGCCACTGTGTGGGGCTGATTGACCCAGCTGTAAGTCAGACAGTTTGTAATCAGCTGTGAGAACCATACACTGCCGGGCAAGAGATATCTCTTCAGGTGGCAACTATTGTATTTATGCTCAGACAGGGCAGGGCAGGGCAGGAGGTGTTTATTTAGATGTAAATCAAAGTATTGTAGTCAAGCGTCAGGCTCAGGTGCCACTGGGCAGGGCAGATTGCTTCCTGTGGGCAAGGCTATGAGGACCCTTCTACAGAAGCAGCTTGATGTAGCACAGTCCTCCCGAGGTGTGGGAGATGAGTCAGCACTGGGATCCCCACAGGTGCTTTCTTACTTCTCTCCTCCAAGCCACTACCACAATCTCTCCCCACGCATTTCCAGTCCTCTTTGCCCCTCCCTCAGAGGGAGCCGAGGGTAGGTGGGTGCCAATGTATTTTCATTGTGGTCACCCTAGTAGTTCTCTGTCTCCAGTGCTCTCTTAAGCTAGTCAACTCCACGGCTTTCCACCTTTATCAGCTATATTCTGCTCTACTCTCCACCTTGTTACTGTCAGCTGGGAAACCCCACCAGGGGACTAGGACCCACCCTTCTCAGATGGATCCCTCGACTCTGTCCCTTCAGCTGTTGCCTCTGGTCAGGCACAGCCAGCTCTCTTGTGTTTCCATGATTCCTACCAGTCACATTGTGATGAAGCAGCTTCTTCTGTTCTCTTCTGTTCATGATTATAGGACTTCTTTCCAGCTGGGATGTCTGTTGGTTATTCCAGCTGACATTTCTCCATAAAATGTAATTCCAGATGTGACCTGGGAGGAGACTGGTGTAGCTCCACTTATTCCTCCACTATCCTGCCAGAATTCTTCTTCCCTACCTTTTTAATTCCACATATAAGTGAGATAATATAGTATTTGTCTTTTTGTCTGACTGATTTTACTTAGCATAATGTTCTCAAATTCCATCCATGTTGCCACAGGTGGCAGAAATTCTCACTTTTTATGGCTGAATAAAATTCCATTGTATATATGTATATATTACATCTTCTTTATCCATTTATCTGTTGATAAACAGGTTGTTTTCATGTCTTGGCTAATGTAGTAATGCTACTATTAACAAGGGATATGGATATCTCTGACATAGTGATTTAGTCACCTTCAGATATAATTCTCAAAGTGGAATTATTGAATCATGTGGTAGTTCTGTTTTTAATTATTTTAGAAACCTACCTACTGTTTTCACATAGTTGCTGTACCAATTTACATTCTTGCCAATTGTGCATAAGGATTCCCTTCTCTTTACATATGTGCCAGCATTTGTTAGCTCTTGTTTTTTATATAATAGCTATGCTAACATGCATTAGGTGATATCTCATTCTGGTTATTATGAGCATTTTCCTAATGATTAATGTGTTGAGCATCTTTTCATGTATCTGTTCTGTTGGTCATCTGTATATACAGGGTGTATGTGACCCATTGGCAGTAATGTTGCACCTCCTTATTTCATAATCTTCTTGTTAATTTTTAAAAACTACATTTCTAAGGTTATGATTTAACAGCACTGTTTCAGATATAAAGTATTAAATTCTGAGATCAACTGTCATGTTGAAAAAATATGATGTTAGAGCAAGCATAGTTTCTGGACTGTATGCAGGGCCAACTGTTAAGGAAATTGGGGACTTCAATAACCTTCCTTCATGTACAGTTGACAAGAAGAAGGAGTATGATGCAGATCCTGATGTCACCACACCAACAAGGAAAATGCATAATGTACACAAGGATCACACACATCCAGATAGATATTGTACACAGAATCTAGGAGATGATCAATGAAGATTTAGGATGTTTACCTTGATGTTTTGAGAGAAGTAGTTGTACCATGGATGAAACAAGTCACAAATGGACGTAATTTTTTCTCCCAACAATATGTTGCACCAGCACATAACACCAAAAAGGTGCAAGCATTTCTCAGTGTCATAGTTCCTGAATTCTGGTCAAAGGAAATCTGGCCACCTAGTTCACCAGATGCAAATCCTTTAGACTATTATGTATGCAATATTTATGAGAGAGAAATTAATAAATAATCTCATTCCAATAAAGAAGCTGTTAAAGCTTAGATTAAAAACATTATGATGTCCACAGATAAAGAAAAGTTAATTTAAGTGTGCTCAAGATTCTGAAGTCAAATTGAGTCTATTATTGCAGCAAATGAAGACTTTTTTGAACAATTTTTAAAAATGACTTTATGTATTTACATATAAGAATAAATTTATTTCAAAATATAACCCTTGGGTGGTATGTTTATTTAACTAAAAGTTTGCCAATTTATCACATATACCCTGTAGTTATTTTTATGACTAGTGTCATTTTCTGGCTTTGGTATCAGGTCAGATGGCCTCATAAAATTATTTGGGAGTGCTCCCTTCTCTTCAAAAATTTTGGAAGAGTTTCAGAAAGACTGACATTAATTCTTCTTTAAATGTCTGGCAAAGCTTACCAGTGAAGTCATCCTCCATGGTTTCCAAGCTGTCTTACAGAATATCTAGATTTTTCTTATTGCTTCCTTATGAATAGTGGAAAGGTAATGTTTTCTGAAATATATTAATGGATGACCCCATTTTGTACTTTTAGAATCAGTCTATCACATGAAGAATCAGGACACTTACAGAGGGAATTCAGAGAGAGGTAATATTTCATTTATAGCATCCAAATATTTTTTTAGTTAGGATCAAATCATAAGTTGGAAATCAGACCTATAAGAACAGAAGAACATCTAAATCTCTTCTTGCCTATTCTTTTAATACACTATTGAAAATTGTAAAGCAAAACAAAACAAAAAGAAACATGACTGGGAAATGAAATGATCACCTTGTGTATGTTCTAAACTTTTAATAAAAGAATTTCCTCTGAAACAGAAAGAAGGAAGGAGAGAAACAAAGAAAGAAAGAAAGAAAGAAGTGACAGGATCAAAGATGGCAACAGAGTAGAGAGCACTGCTGATGGTGTTCTCAAGTACCAGAGCAGCTGGAAGACGGGATAGGGAGCACAAGACATCTTCAGTTCCCTAAGAATTGGAGCGGTCAGCATCTAGACTCAGGGGAGCACAGCCCAGAGGCAGTGGAGACCTGCAAGAGAACAGCCCACAGGTCCAGATTATAATCAGACAGCCCAAATAAAGGCGACACCAAGAACATCAAGTGGAGAAAATCTGGGAGACTGCAACATTGAACTCCACAAATCACCTAACACAGAAAGTGCTCAACTAAGGCAAGGAAGCAAAGCGGATTAATCCAAGGAAAAAAATTAAAAAATAAAAAGCAAGCAACAACAGACACCCAAAATGGGGGGAAAAAGAATAAGCCTATCACCAAAAGGAAAGGAAGAATCCCAAGAAAGAACACCAAATGAAACAGAGGTACTCAAAATATCAGATAAGGAATTCAAAAGAATGATGATAGAGAGGCTCAATGAGCTCAGCCACATCAAAGAAAACTATAAACAACTCCAGGAGAACTACAAAGAACTCCAGGGAAGTTACAAGGAACTTAATGAGAGCTACAACAACATCAAAAAGGACACAGAAACTATCAATAAGTGCCAGGAGGAAATGAAGGATACAATATCTGAATTGAAGAATACAGTGGAAGGAATCAACAGTAGGCTAGAGGAAGCAGAGGAACAGATCAGTGAGTTGGAGGATAATGTAAACAAATATGCCAAGACATAACAAGAGAATAAAAAAAGTCTCAAGAAGACTGAAGAGGGTTTAAGAGAGCTGCAGGACAGCATGAAATGTAACAACATCCATATCATAGGGATACCAGAAGGAGAAGAGAAACAAAGAATGGAAAACCTGTTCAAAAAAGTCATGATAGAAAATTTCCCTAACATGATGAGTGGAAACATTAATCAAGCACAGAGGGTCCCAAAGAAGATCAACCCAAACAGACCAACACCAAGGCACATTATTCTTGAAATGGCAAATTTCAAAGACAAAGAGAGAATCCTAAAAGCATCAAGAGAGAAATGACAAATAACATATAAGGGGGCTCCAATAAGGCTATCAAATGATTATTCAACAGGAACAATTCATGCCAGAAGGGAATGGCAAAAAATATTTCAAGTAATGGTAAACAAAGGCCTGAAACCAAGAATACTGTATCCATCAAGGCTCTCATTCAAGATAGAAGGAGAAATAAGGAGTTTCCCAGACCAAAAAAAAAAAAAAACTAAAAGAATACATCTCTACCAAACTAGCATTGCAAGAAAAGCTAAAGGGTCGGCTCTGAAAATAAATAAAGAAATAAAATGAAGAAACAGAGAATGGCAAAGAGGCATACAGACACAAAGGGAGAAAATGGCAATGAATAAGAATCCATAAATAATAACCTTAAATGTAAATGGATTAAATGCACCAATCAAAAGACATAGGGTAGCTGAATGGACAAGACAACATGACGCACATATATGCTGTCTTCAAGAGACCCACCTCAGAACAAAAGATGGACACAGATTGAGAGTGAAGGGATAGAAAAATATATATCAAGCAAATGGACACACAAAAAAAAGCTGGAGTAGCAATATTTATTTCAGACAAAATAGATTTTATAATGAAGGCCATAAAAAGGGATAATGATGGAAATTTCATAATACTTAAGGGAACAATCCATCAAGAAGAAATAACTCTGGTAAACATATACGCACCCAACATAGGAGCTCCGAAATATATAAGGAAAATCTTGGAGGACTTTAAGAAAGACATAGACAGCAACACACTAAAAGTTGGGGATTTTAATACCCCACTATCAATAATGGACAGATCTTCCAAACAAAAAAATCTCCAGACATGTTGTGGCATTGAACAACACTCTAGAGGAAATGGACCTAACTGATATATACAGAGTCTTCTACCCCAAAGAAGCAAAATATACATTCTTTGCAAATGTACATGGATCATTTCCTAAGCCAAACCACATGGTATGTCACAAGAAAAGCCTCCAAAAATACAGGAAAATTAAAATCATACAAAGCATCTTCTCAGATCACAATGGCTTGAAACTAGAAACCAATCTTGAGGGAAAAAATAAAAAATTCTCTAACTCATGGAGACTGAATAACATGCTTTTAAGCAATGAATGGGTTAACAATGACATCAAAGATGAAATAAAAAAGTTTCTGGAAACAAATGACAATGAACACACAATAACCCAAAACCTATGGGATACAGCAAAGGCAGTTCTCAGGGGGAAATTTATAGCAATACAGGCCTTCCAAAAAAAGGTTACAAGAAGTTTATAAAAATGACCTAACCACAAAGCTGCAAGAACTAGAGGAGCAACATCAAACAAAGCCCAGAACAAGAAGAAGGAAGGAAATCATCAAGATCAGAGCAGAACTAAATAACTCAGAGATTCAAACTATAATTCGAAGAATTGACAGGACCAGGAGCTGGTTCTTTGAAAAAATAAACAAAATTGACAAGCCTTTATCCAGACTCATCAAGGAAAAGAGAGAGAGGACCCAAATAAACAGAATCAGAATGGACAGAGAAGAAATCACAACTGATACCTCGGGAATACAAAAGATTGTAAGAAATTACTACAAACAACTAAATGACAAAAAATAAGACAACCTGGATGAAATGGACACATTTCTGGAAATATATAATCTACCAAAACTGAACCCAGAAGAAGCAGAAAGCCTGAATAGGCCAATAACAACTAGTGAAATTCAAGAAGTCATCCAAAATCTCCCAAAGCACAAAATCCCTGGACCAGATGGCTACACAGGTGAATTTTACCAAACATTTCAAGAAGAACTAACTCCTATCCTCCTCAAACTCTACAAAAAAATTCAGGAAGAGGGAAGACTCCCAAACTCGTTCTATGAGGCCAATATTATTCGAATCCCAAAACCAGGGCAAGACACAACTGAGAAAGAAAGCTACAGGCCAATATCTCTAATGAACATAGATGCTAAAATTCTCAACAAAATATTGGCCAATCGGATTCAGCAGTATATTACAAAGATCATACACCATGATCAAGTGGGCTTCATCCCAGGGATGCAAGGATGGTACAGCATTTGTAAATCAATCAATGTAATACACCACATCAACAAATTGAAAGATAAAAACCATATGATCATATCAATAGATGCTGAAAAAGCATTTGATAAAAGTGCAGCAACCATTTATGATAAAAACCCTCAGCAAAATGGGAATAGAGGGAGCATACCTCAACATCATAAAGGCCATCTATGAGAAACCTGAAGCCAACATCATACTTAACGGACAAAAACTGAAAGCTTTCCCCCTAAGATCAGGAACAAGACAAGGCTGCCCACTTTCTCCACTTCTATTCAACATTGTCTTGGAAGTTCTAGCTATAGCCATCAGAGAAGAAAAAGGAATCAAAGGTATCCAAATTGGAAAGGAGGAAGTCAAACTGTCATTATTTGCAGATGATATGATAGTGTACATACA
>PVIW01014924.1:0-21577 GCA_004026585.1 Noctilio leporinus | reverse complement strand
TTGGTATTTTAATTGGGATTGCATTGAATATGTAGATTGCTTTGGGTAGCATGGACATTTTAATGATGTTAATTCTTCCCATCCACGAACATGGTATATGCTTCCATTTATTTGTGTCTTCCTTGATTTCTTTCTTCATTGTTCTGTAGTTTTCTGAGTACAGGTCTTTTACCTCCTTAGTTAAGTTGATTCCTAGGTATTTTATTTTTCTTGTTGCTATGGTAAATGGGATTTGTTTTTTTGCTTCTATTTCTGTTGTTTCATTATTGGTATACAAAAATGCTTTTGATTTCTGGATATTGACTTTATACTCAGCTAGTTTGCTAAATTTGCTTATTAGGTTGAGTAAATTTTTGGTGGAGCCAATCGGGTTTTGTAAGTACACTATCATATCATCTGCAAATAATGACAGTTTTACTTCCTCCTTTCCAATTTGTATACCTTTGATTCCTTTTTCTTCTCTGATGGCTATAGCTAGAACTTCCAAGACAATGTTGAATAGAAGTGGAGAAAGTGGACAGCCTTGTCTCATTCCTGATCTTAGGGGGAAAGCTTTCAGTTTTTGTCCATTAAGTATGATGTTAGCTTCAGGTTTCTCATAGATGGCCTTTATGATGTTGAGGTATGCTCTTTTTTTTTTTTTTTTTTTTTTTTTTTAAGGGACATTTTAAGATGCATTTATTTTTTCAATCATTTATGCACAAAATAAAGTAAAATTTATTTCAAACCATGTATGTAAAGCATACTGAAAAAGGGTCTGGTAGCAAAATAATAAATAATACATTTTTAAAGGGACTTTTTTTCTCTAAATTCGATATGCACAGAAAAGGAAGAGGATAACATTTGCTGAAGGCTGTGGATAGGTTCTTAGGAAGGTAGCATTTTGATTGGATATTGGATATCCCATCAGAGAAGGTTATTTCAGACTGAACTAAAAACATTTATAATGACATCAAAAAATGAACTATTTTTGGGAAATGACCAAAATTGGCTGTAGCTATGGCTGGAGTGTCAAGTTGTGACAAAATTCTTAACATGACAAGAGAAGAAATTGAAATGTAACCTATAGACAATGCAAAGCCAAGAGAAATGTTCTATCATGGCGGAGACACACTGTGTGATACTTAAATATGATGTCAGAGCATACGTAATTCAGTTGTGGTAAGGTTCTTATATTACTCATGAAGTGGTATGATATCACTTTAAGGTAGACCATGATAGATAAATGTGTATACAATAACTCTTGGCAACCATCAAAATAACAAATAATTATAACTAGATGCAAATGAGATCAAATCAAATCATAAAGAAATTCAAGTAATCCAAAAATAAGGTAAAAGAAAACAGGAAAAGAGAAAACAAATTAAAAAATGGGACAAATAGAAAACAAATAACGAGATGACATAGTTAAACTTTACTATATTAATAATCACATTAACGCCCTGGCTGGTAGCACAGTGGTTAAGGCGCCGGCCTGTGAACCCAAAGGTCGCAGGTTCGATTCCCCAGCCAGGGCACATAACAAGGTTGCAAACCAGGTCTCCAGTCAGGTCTGTGGCTGGAGGCAGGTGAAACGCAACCATACACTGATGACTCTCTCCCTCTCTGTCTCTCTCCCTCTCTGCCTCTCTCCCTTCCCCTCTTTCTAAAAAATAATGAAATAAAATCTTTTAAAAAATAACTAAATAAAATAATAATAATAATAATCACATTAACTGTAAATGGTATAAACACTGATTACAAGGCAGAAATTATCAGATTACATAAATAAGCAAGACCCAACTATATGCTGCCTACAAAAATGCAAAATAGTATAACAAATAGATTAAAATCAAAAGAATAAAATAAATATATACCATACTAATACTAGTTAAACGAAAACAAGGTTAGCAACTTTATAATCAAAGTAAAGAATATGACTAGGGATAAAGAAAGTCATTTAAATATTATAAGGATAAAGGGATCAATTTATCAAGAGGAAATAACAATCCTAACATTTAGAAACCTAATAATAGTACTTAAAAATGCATAAAGTAGGTGGGTCCTGAAGGGCGGCATCCCAGATGCGTAGACTTCAGCCAAGATGGAGGTGTAGGTAGACATGCTCCGTTTCCCTCCACAAACAATAAGAAAAAATACAACTACCTCAAAACTAAAAACAACCAGAACTACTAGAAAATTGAACTACCAGAAAATTGAATCAACAAATGAAGATATAAAGAACCAGTACTCATCCAGACAGGTAGGAGGGGTGGAGCTGGGATGGAGAGGATACGGTGTGGTGGCAGTGGCAGTGGAGGCAGAAAGCACAGTCACACAATATAAAAATCAGGAGGGACACCTGGGGAGAGATCCCAGCTCCAGACCAGGCCATGCAGCTCATGGCTCTAGCACCCGAGAAAATAAAGCCTCATTGCCTCTGACTGTGAAAACCAGTGGGGATTGGGGCCAGTCTTTCAGCGGGGTCCATTCGTTTAGACGGCTTCTACAGGCCCTAAAATGTCCACAAACCCGCCCATCTTGGGAACCACAACCAAGGCAAGAGCTAGAGAGCTGCCAGTCCCATACAGGAAGTGGGAGAGGTGCCTAAAAAAGGTGTGAGTGCTGGGCAAGCAGCACTGATCCCTCTCAGACCCCTCCTCTACATACAGTGCCACAATATGGTGAAATGGGTCGCCCCCACACTGACAAATACCTAAGTCTCTACCCCTTAAACATAATAGGTGTTACAGCTCTACATAAGACACAGGCAAACACAGGAGGTGTTCAAGTTGAGGAGGCAGAGAAGTATGGCCCAAAAAAGGGAGCAGATCAAGGCTCTAGATGGAGAAATAAGCAACAAGGAGATAGGCAACCTAACAGATGCAGAGTTCAAAACGCTGGTAATAATGATACTCGCAGAATTGACAGACAACATTAAGTATGACAAATACATAAGGGAAGAAATTAAGGTTATGCAAAGTGAAATGAAGGAAAATCCACATAAAACCACTTGTTAAGGGAAGGAAGCCAGGGTTCAAATCAACTATTTGGAACATAAGGAAGAAATAAGCAGTCAACCAGTACAGAATGAAGAAACAAGAATTGAAAAAGACAAAGAGAGGCTCAGGAACCTCTGGGACAACTTTAAATGTGCCAACATCCAAATCATAGCTGTGCCAAATGGAGAAAGGAAAGAGCAAGAAACTGGACATTTATTTGAAAAAATAATGAAAGAAATCTTCCCCGATTTGGCAAAAGAAATAGACATACAAGTCCAGAAAGCACAGAGTGCCAAACAAGCTAGATCCAAAAAAGATACATCATAATCACAATGCCAAAGGTTAAAGATATAGAGAGATTCTTAAAAGCAGCAAAATCTCTGGCTGGTGGCTCAGTGGATAAAAGGCTGGCTCATAAGCCCAAAGGTCACTGGTTTGACTCCGCAGTCAGAGCACATAACCAGGTTGTAATCCAGGTCTCCAGCCAGGTCTCCAGCCAGGTTCTTAGCTGGAGGCAGGTGAAAGGGAACCACACACTGACGTTTCTCTCCCTTTCTTCCACCCTCCCTGCCCTTCTCTCTGAAAATAATGAATAAAATCTTTTTTTAAAAATGCTCAACAGCATTAGTTATTAGAAAAATACAGTCAAAACCACAGGGATCCCTTGCTGGTGTGGTTTAGCGGGTTGAGCATTGGCCTATAAACCGAAAGATCATTGGTTCAATCCTCAGTCAGGGCACATGCCTGGGTTGCAGGCCAGGCCCCCAGCTGGAGACATGCAAGGGGTAACCTGTTGATGTTTCTCTCACACATAGATATTTCTTTCCCTCTCTTCCTCCCTCCCTCCCCTCTCTTTAAAAATAAATAACTAAAAATACTTTTTTAACCCAAGGAGATATACATATCTGTTAAGCATGGTTAAAATTTAAAAGGCTGACCATACCAATTATTGGAAGGATATGGAACAACTAGAACTCTCATTTACCTCTGGGGGAATGTAAAATGGTTCAACACTCATGGAAAGCCTGACAATTTTTTAAAATATTAAACATACACATATCATATGATCAAGCCATTTTACTCCTAGATATTCACCTAAGAGAAAAGAAAATAAATGTTTATACAAAGACTTGTACATAAGTGGTTTTAATATCTTTATGTATAATCACACACACAAAAATGGGAAACAACCCAAATGACTATCAACATGTTAATTGATAAACAAATTATCTTTATGATTGCATGCTAGTCAGCAATAAAAGGAAATGAACTATTGATGATTGCAACCACATGAATAAATCTCAAAATTATCCTGAGTGAAAAAAAGCCAGAACAAAAAAATAGCACACACTACATGAGTTTATTCACATAAAACTAATCTTTAGTAAGAGAAAACAAGAAATAGAAAACAGAACATTTATCTAACAGCATATTAATCACATACAGTTCGTAATACTTGATAATGAAAATAAATAACTATGCTACTTATTTATATATTTACTATACTGAACTATTTAGTATTATTTTAGAGTGTACTCTTTCTTTCTTTCTTTCTTTTAAGATTTTAGTCATTATTTTTGAGAGAAGGGCAGGGAGGGAGAAAGGAAGGGAGAGAAACATCAAAGTATGGTTGCCTTTCACCTGCCTCCAGCTACAGACCTAGCTGGAGACCTGGCTTGCAACCTGGTTATGTGCCCTGGCTGGGTAGAGTGTACTCTTCCTATTTATAAAAAAAAAGTTTGCTATAAAACGGTATGTCATGTTCCTCCAACAGCAGCCCCAGACTTCTCTTGTTTACCTTATCTCTTGATTATATCATTTTCTCTTGAGCTTGATTAAATCTCATGTTTCATAAACACGGTGTAGCCTAAGTGTACAGTGTTCATAAAGCCCACAGCAGTGTACAGCAACATCCTGGGCCTTCACATTCACCCTCACTCCACACTCACCGACTCACCCACAGCAACTTCCAGTCTTACAAGCTCCATTCATGGTGGTACCTATACTAGTGTACCATTTTTTTTGTCTTTTATACCATATTTTACTGTACCTTTCCTCAGTTTATATGTTTAGATACACAAATACTTACCACTGCGTTACAGTTGCCTCCAGGAGTCAGTGCAGTAACATGCTGTACAGGTTTGTAGCTGAGGAGTAATAGGCTATACCACATAGCCTAAGTGTGCAGTAGACTACACCATCTAAGTGAGTGTCAGCATACTCTACAATGGTTGCACAATAATGAAATTAGCTAACTTTCTCAGAACATGTCCCCGTTGTTAGTCGGTGTGTAACTGTAGATGAATCAAGAAACAGTGGTATAAGCTCAGAGTTTATAATTATAGCACTAACCACCAAAACAATTAAAAAAAAAACCCATTAGGGTGATTACCTTTGGATGGCAAGACGTAAGGGTGAGAGAAGTTTAAGAAAGAAAACAGGAATTGTTTCCTTTTTTCTATTTAATACCATGACATACCTTTTCAATTTTTTTTTTTGAACCAAGTGCATGTATTACTTTTATAATGGGTATTTCTTTTTATCTTTTTAGTGTTTTGTTTAATTTTAGGTTTAAGGCGTATAAGGAAAATGCAATGTATCTATTTTTAAAGTTTTATGGTCCACACATTTATATTTTCCAGATAAAGCTAAACCACTTCCACAGTCTGTCTCCACACAGTCTTGTTTTCCAAGGAAACACTAACTCACATCCAAAAATAACAAAGAGGCAATTTAAATCTTTATTGAAGTGTCATAAAAACATCAAAGGGGGATTCCACTCATAATACATAACAAAACCTTTTAAATTCTCCTATCCCTGACCCTCTCTCAATAGCTCACACCACATGGTGGCTGCTCCCAAGAACTCTGGTCCTCCTCTCCAAACTTTCACAAAACATACCCCACTTTATTTGCACTTTCCTTCCCAGGCCTATTCACTTCTAAGGCTCTACCTGTTTAGAATATAAATCAAGCTTCCCCTGATGCCCATGTCATCCCGTATCACAAGGGCCTTTCTTCTTAATCTGGGGAAGTCGCATTATTGTCATGTTATTTCTAAAAGAAAACCAAATTCTAACTTTCCAACAGTCTACCCCAAATTAACTCTTGAAACATAACCTGCTGGAATTTAGTTACAAAGCTGTAAATTTCTCTATGGTAAGCATCTTAAGATAAAACCAGGTTTCATTCATCTTTGTATTCACTGAGCCAGGGACCGACTTCATACATAGTAATGCTTCACACATCAAAAGCACATTGAACTGTTGACTTGCGATTTGGAGTTCGCAAGCTTTTAAGGGAGAGAGTGGGGAGAAGAGGAAAGAAACAAATATTTACTGAGTATCTGCCAGGGAAGTAGGCACTCTGCCTGTATAGTAGTGGTGATACATCTTTCTACCTTCTTTTTCTTTTTAAGATTTTTAAAATTTTATTATTTCCAGAGAGAGGGGAAGGAAGAGAGACAGAGAGGGAGAGAGAAACATCAGTGTAATGTTGCCTTTCACCTGCCTCCAGCCACAGAGCTGTCTGGAGACCTGGCTTGCAACCTGATTATGTGCCCTGACTGGGGAATAGAACCAGCGACCTTTAAGTTCGCAGGCCAGTGCCTTATTCACTGAGCCACCAGCCCGGGCTCTCTACCTTCTTTTCCAGATCAGTAATTCTCAAATGGGAGCAGAAAGACAGATGTGCTGGAATCCATATAGTACGAAAGAAGCCTCCATGTGATGCTATGACTCCTGACTGCATGTGCAAGCACACAAGTCATAAAGCATTCTAACACTTCTGTCACATAAACTAGGACACTTACAAACAGCGATATGTCCAAAATAGCGTTTGACCTTTAGGTGTTGAGGATGGTGGAGGAAGATTAAGAGCCATTGATGAAACATATGTGTGCAGGCTTGCGAGTTGTGTGTCTGTAATGCATACGCACTCAAAGACGCCCACTAGATGGCAAACCCACATCTCAGATGTTAATAATGATTACTGTGACGCCCCTGCTGGGCATTGTAACCATTCATGCCAGATTCCTATGAGGCCAAGACATTGTACACAGTTTATGGAGTCTGCAAATAAACTTGTGGTGATTATCTTACAAATAATTTATAGGTCCACAGGCTAAACTTATAACTCCATTATTTCTAAAATCTATTATGACGTATTTTCTATGCCAAATATAGTATTCATGAAGATAAATTACCTTACTAGACCATCTGAGTTCATATTCAGGCTTCAAAGAAAATTCATTGTGAAACTAAAGAAGTAACAAGGCCAGGATTTGGTCCCAAGTAGTTCAACTCCAGAGTTAAGCATTACACAGGATTCATAACCACCTCTCGCTTAGGGTAAGAGGTAAGAAGCTAGGAGGAACGCTAGTGCCCTTCCCCCTAACTTCACAGCCTCCCCAGATCCCATATCACTACCAGACTTAGCTGGCACTGCCCCGCTAGAAATTCTCCAGTGTTTCACCACAGCAGGATCCGCTCTGGACTAGCACAAGCTAGATAAGCCTCCAATGTCTTTCACACCCAACACTTTTTCTTACTTTCCATTCCCTGAAAAAGCGCTGGGTTCACACAACTCCTTTTGTCTCCACAAATGCTACGCTGAAAGTCTCCTCTCCTATTATTTGCAGGAGCAACTACTCTTCAAGTTTCCACCAGTGTCACCTTCTCTAAGATGCCTTGTCTGACGTCAGGCAATCGGGCAATCAGATTTCAGTGCTTCCTCCATGTCACCTATCTCATGATGTGGCAATTGCCAGTATGCCTAGCTTTCTTGCCACTAGAGTGAGCACTTCATGAAGGAATGGAAATGTCCTTCCAGCTTAGGGTCTTCAGCACCAAACCCAGTGTCTGACATATAGAGGACACATAGTAAATGTGCTTGACTGAATCCATGAATAATACTGAGTATAAATAGCAGGACTTCACAGACTCTTAAAAATTGTAGACAGGATATAATGTCTACGCTGAAGCTCTTGCAGAAACAGGTGTGGGGAGGGGTGGAGGAGCAAGAGACCAGAGCCGGAGGACACTCGCAAGCTGCGCAGCTGCTACAGTGACCCCACCAAGCTTCTTTTCTCTGGTGATTTAAGAACAGTTCTTGAAAACAGTCACGTATGGCCCTGGCTGGTAGCACAGTGGATAAGGCGCCGACCTGAGAAGCCAAAGGTCGCAGGTTCGATTCCCCAGCCAGGGCACATAACAAGGTTGCAAACCAGGTCTCCAGTCAGATCTGTGGCTGGAGTCAGGTGAAAAGCAACCATACATTGATGTCTCTCTCCCTCTCTGCCTCTCTCCCTTCCCCTCTTTCTAAAAATATTGAAATAAAATATTTATTAAAAATAATTAAATTAAAAAAAAACATTCATGTATGTATAAAGGAATCTCCCCAACATCCCGTATCCCTCCATCTTCTACAATCAGGTGAAACCCTAGCTGTTCTTGTAACTATTTTCCTTGACCTCCATTGGAGCCCCTTTCTGACGTGCGCATTCATTGTATAAAATAGAGTAATGCCAGTGGCAGCTAGAGAAACAGGTATTTCCTGGGAACTCTATGCAGAGACTTCTTCTGGTATTACTTAGACTGTTGTTCTATGTAATTCTTATTTTGAAACTAACTTGCTTATTAGAGTAACAGTTTCTGCACAGGACTAAGGGCTAGTTTTGCTCCTTAAATATATTTGCTACTTTATTTTCCTAGGGCTGCCCTGGCGAAGCGCCACAAACTGAGTATCTGAAGCAACAGCAATGAATTCTCTCACAGTCATGGATGTTAGAAGTAAAGATCAAGGCGTTGGCAGGGCTGGTTCCCTCTAAGGGCTATGAGGAAGAATCTGTCCCATGCCTCTCCCCTGGCTTCTGGAGGTTTCCTGGAAATCCCTGGCATTCCTTAGCTTATAGAAGCATCACTCCATCCTCTGCCTTATCTTTGCATGGCATTCTCCCTGTGTGTATGTCTGTGACCAAATTTCTGCCTTTTACAAGGACACTTGTCTTATTGGATCAGGAACTCATCCTACTCCAGTTTGATGACATCTTAACCATATCACACCCACCCTATCTCCAAAGAAAGGTCACATCCTTAAGTACAATGGGTTAAAATTTCAACAGTAAATTTGAGGGAGACACATTCAACTCATAACATTGGCCATATTTTCTAAAGCAAAAATCAGGACATAAGCTTTGGCATACAGTTTAACAATGGGGCAGAATGTTTGAAACAAGGATTGTCTAGGAAATGTGAGGGTTTAGAGAGGATCATTTTCAAGAATAAATCCAGGCATACACACGATAATCTGAAAGGTTTTAAGATATCCCTAGGAAGATAACCAACTGAAGAGGTTCTTCTAAATACTTAGAATTAGAGTAGAAACCTGTGGCTGCTCTAAATAATCAGGTCCCAGGAACTCAAAGAGGACATCCCATGAAATCAAATCAATATGAGATAGATAAATATACCTATCTACACATATACACACACACACACACACACGCACACACACACACACGTCTTTTTTTTTTTTTTTAATCCTCACCAAAGGATATGTTTTTATTGGGGGAGAGAGAGAGAGCGAGAAAGAGAGAGAGAAACATTAATGTGAGAAAGAAACAGTAATTGGTTGCCTCCCCTATATGCCCCAACCAGGGGTTGAACCTGCAACCTAGGCATGTGCCCTGACCAGGAATCAAACTTGCAAATGTTTTTGGTGCACAGGATGAAGCTCCAATCAACTGTGTGCAACCTGACAAGGGTCACACATCTGATTTTGAAGAATTGTGCAGGTAAATGAGGTTTGTTTGCATTGACTAGCTTATTTAAGATCAGTGTGGAGAAGTAAATATTTGTGTATTAAGAATTGAAAAAAAGCAGTATGTTTCTTGAAATAGATATAAGATTTTTCAAGGAATTTTTATTACAACTGGTATCATTTCCTTATCACCACCAACACCTACAAACTTGGAGACATCCAAAAGGTATACTGTAAAGCAATAAGAATCTATTATCCAACTTAAATATATTCACAATTTGGGGGGTTCAATTATATACTTAGGAAATATATTTGTAACCTATTATAATAACTCCTACCCTCAAACTAATTTCTGCATACTATGGTCTCAAGATAAGAACAAACACAAGTCTTTTTCTTACCAGAGATGTAAGAAAAGTGTGAATCCCAGTCAGAACCACTAGCCAAATAGCCCACCACACGCAATATGTTTTGTAATAGGGAACGTATATTGCCTTACCGACCCAATTTACCCTTTCTGAAAAGTTTTCCAGGTTATGAGTACTTACAATAGATGAGGTCTGTTTAGAAGGTATCTAGCTATGTCATATGAAAAAATAGGGACATTTATTGAGAAGATATGAGATACTAGAAACATTGTATGTAAGATGATGATGCCTCAGTCCCATTCAAAGTAGTCACTTTGGGACCTCATACAGTTCTCCCAGTCGCCATCAGCTGCCCCATTGTATTTTCCTGAATCTCATCGACGGTCTGAAATCTCTTCCCTTTCAAAGGTGATTTTAATTTTGGGAAAAGCTAGAAGTCACAGGGCACTAAATCTGGGCTGTGGTGTGTGCTGAGTCACCTGATGAGATATTTTTTACAAAAACAAAAACAAAGACAAAAAACTCTGCATGAGATTTGACGCATGAGAGTGAGCATTGTCTTGATGAAGCTGCCAATCACTGGTTAGTTGCCCTTAGCTGCAGCCTTCTGAATCATCCAAATGGTTTCCATGGAGGAAAGTTTAAGCTTAACACAAACCCTGATGCAGATTTGTTGCTCTACTCACTCAGTCATTTTAAACGTGAGAGTCACACAGTACACATGCTCACTCAATAGCTCTACTATCCCCACTGATGAGTACAGTGAAGTTATCATTGTTCACCCATGCACATTCCAGTCCACTCTCTTAGCTGCCAGGTTACATGGATGTCTCGCAAATCACTCCTGTGACATTAACAATGACTGGACTTTTTCCAGACAGACCTTGTAAAGTAAATAATTTCAAACCATGGTGGAACTGGGAATGAAATAAAAATAAATAAATAAACATAAAATAACCTTAAAGTCTTTTATTTAAGCTTAAAGTCTTATAAATGTGCTTTATTTGGGACAAAGGACCAGAATAGGGAAATGGGAAAAGGACCCCAAGAAATCCGATGATGATGGAGGAAACAAAAGCATTGCTCGGTGAAAAAAATTTTTTAAATCACTTTCTTTTAAGTGTTGAGCACAGATGTAAGGACAGGCAAAATGTTAACAGAAATGCCCACTCTTCCTGGCTTTTTCCTGACTATAGTCTGCACTTCCCCAATGGCTTCAGGCTAGTGGCGCTGGCTATAGATATGCTAATTTAACTAGAGGAATTTTGCTTTTGGCTTCAACTTTAACCAAGATTTGCAGAAGTCTCAAGGTCAGATGGGGGGCAGTGATAAAAAGACTTAGAGATGTCAGGCCCTTTTTTGATCCCTACTGCCCCTAGATGTCCCACACTTTAGCACCTTCTACTCTCCCTCCCCTTGACATAAAAGAAGCCTGAATTCTTGGCTCTTTTAAGATGGATTTGTGGATAATGACCCTATGTTTTCAAGCTTGCACCTTCTTCATCAATAAAACTTTCCTTACCTAAAGTCTGACGTTCTGAATATTGACCCTTTTTCAAGCACTGGGTGCATGAACCTTGATTTGGTAACAAAGTGCTAGGCATTTTCCCTATCATATTTAATCCTCACAACAACTCTACAAGGTAGGCATTTTTGCTTTGATTTAATAGATGGAGTAACTGAGGCTCAAAGAGGCTAAGTAGTTTGTCTAAGCAAGTCCATGAGGCAAGCAAGTGGCAGAAGCAGGCATGGAACCCAGGTGACCCCCCAAAGCCAGTGTATTCAAAGCTGGTAAGGGGCCTGCGGGGACTAGAAGCTTCCCCAGCTTGGAGCAAACTGAGTAGCATCACCAGGCTCGCTCGGGAAAGCTGCAGAGGGCGGAGAGGGTAGTGCGGAGGTAGATCACAGGGCATCCAGGCCTAACAACAACTGTGTATTGGGAAAACAATTTTGTTCAAGAGGGCTATTTATAGGGATGTTTTTCCTCAGTATTCCCTTCCCTCATCTCCTCCCTTTTGTGTTAAAAGGCGCCTGGCAGATTGGTAAAGGGTTACAGGCAATGCACAGGAAACTCTGGAACACAATGAACGGGGCGGGGACAGATCCCCACCCACCTAAGAAAGCGACTTGCTGCAGTACTCAGAGACCCTGGGGGAGGCCGCTGGAGCTCAGCACCTGCGTCTAGGCTTCTTTCGCAGCAGGCAACATGCCCGAAGGGGTGATGAGCAGAGTAAAATGGGAAACAGAGGAGGAGTAAGAGGCAGTGAAACAAAACAAACCACCAAGATAACTGAAATCAGGCAACACCCACATCCTTCCCTATCCTGAGGACTCACGAATTCTGTGAGGAATTCCCGTTTTTCTTCCCAAAGTCTCTCTTCACCTTGGCAACTCCAAAGACTGAAGGAAGGAGAGAAGTGATAACAACCCCAGCTGCTGAGAGGGACCCATAACTTACTTCTGGGTCTTCAGAGCAGACCCAGCTGGGCCCCTGGGAGCTGCCACCCACAGGAACAGCTCTGGCATCTTCTCCCCGGGGCCACCCAACAGAGGCCTCGGATCCAGCCAAACGGATCCAAATTCTGACTTGAAGGTTTAGGTAGATTCAGATGTGGGTATATTAGTGAGTCAGCTCGGGGCACTTGCCTCTCCCTGTGGCCTTGTAAAGCATCTTCTCAGCATTTGACTCTAGGAAGGAAGTCTCCCGCTTTGGCTTGGCAGCACCCAGTGTGCGAGTGAGACAAGGGGGTCTCGTGCTGCCCGGTTTGTGCACCATTACGGAAACACTGAAGACTAACGCTACACTGGAGTACGGGTCAAAAGTCATGGTTTTTAAAAAGCTCTGCAGAACACAAAAGACATCCAAACCTCTGGTTTTGAACAACATTAAGTGCAAAGAAATTAGAGTAAAACAAAAACATTCATGGGGAAAATGAATTTCCCAAATAATTTCAAACATTGTGCAGATATCTCATCTAATCTCTAATCCTAACCTCTCAACTTCTCTCCAGTCCTGCATTTTATGATATCAAAGGACGTTTCCTCTTGAACATTCCAATATAACCCTTGAATAATAGAGAAGTAAGTTTTATCTTTCTCTAAAGAATAGTCTTTACCCTTACCAACCGCCAACCCTAATAAACTTTAAGTCAACTTGGACTCTACCATTTCTACATTAGTATTAAAAGTCTGAGGTTCTGAATTAGCAGATAGGATCACTGATCAATGCCATTTTATTGTAAAATGTCAGTAAGACTTAATATTTTGTAACTGAGTCTTTTTCTTTCTTACTATTCCCTAACCTTCTGCCCTTTCTACTCCAAAATGCCTGGTTGATGATGAAGCAACTGCAACACATTCTCAGCTGGGGATGTGAGGCTATAAAGTCATATTTCCCAATGCTTCTTCCCTCGCCCTGAGCAATGCAATTTTGCAACCCAGGAACTGAAAGAGAACTAATATACACGAAACTTAAGAGAAAGAGAGACAGTATCATATATAATAATAACTATGTCTGTTCTTCAACTTTTAAGCACAGAGTGAGACATTTTAAAGCCCCCCTCCTTCTCTTTCCTGTCATTGCACCTGCTTGTTTTTGGAAGCACATGTGGAAGCAAAATTGGCTTTCATGGTTGCAAAGGTGGCCGAGCAAGGGAGGGATCCACTGACAAGTTTCAGAATGCGCTGCTGGCAAGCCAACGCTTACCCCCGCTTCTAGGACAGTGAGGCTGATTCTGGTCTTGTTCCTTCTCTCCCATCACATTGACCTCTTCTTCACTCTGTTCTGTTTGATTAAAGAGTGGTAACATGAACCTCCCCCAACCTCCACTAAGAATGCTTATTCACCCTCATTTGGACACTACAAGCAACAATTTACAGCATGACCTAAATCTAGGAACAATAATGAAGTGTGGGATACATGACCTTCTAGAAGCCCTTTGCTCTAGCCATCCTCAATCTCTACCGGCTTCAGGCCCTCAGGGCACTGGCGCTGGGCTGGGGGCAGGGGCACAAGGCCTTTCTCATAGAAGAACCTCACTCAGTATATTAGTCGGCGAAAACTGCCATGACAAAAATACCATAGACAGGATGGATTAAACAATAGAAAAGTATTTTCTTACAGTTTTGGAAGCAAAGTCCAAGATTCAGCTGTTGACACGTTTGCTTTCTCCTTGCCTGAAGGTTGGCCATCTTCTTGCTGTGTCTTCACATGCTCCTTTCTCTGTGGTACACATCACTATGCCCTAACCTTCTCTTCTCGTGAAGACACTGGTCAATTTTGGATTAGGGCCCATTCTAATGACCTCATTTTAATTTAGTTGCCTCTTTAAAGGTCTTATCTCCAAATACTGTTAGGTTTTGAGGTACTAAGGGTTAGGGCTTCAACTTATAATGGGGAGGCACAATTCATCCCAACACCCAACAATCAGTGACAAACTAGCATCTTGAAGTTGGGAGAAGGGGAGGGAAAAGAGAGAGAGAAAATGTACCCAGCAGAAAGATAAGCTAAATTCAGAACATGTTAATCATAGTCCATGGACAAGACATTATATATGAGTATTTAATTAGTTGAGCACTAGAAGAGAACTCTAAAATTGCTGATTGCTAACTCTATGAACAAAGTGGGTAAAAGGGAGAGCTAGATCACAGGTGACATTAAAAATTCCTAGTACTCCTCTGTCTTCTGTATCTTTTTATTTGGGGTAGAGAAGATTGTTACCACCCTTAGTGAGTAAAGGAAGCAGAGGGCACACTTCAATAGGTATCAGTCTCAAATAGTTGAATATAAGATAAATCACAGGCAATGATGGACCTCTTCTGCATGAGCTCCATGTGAGTGAAGTGCTTTTTGCTCCATGATAGTATGCTAAAGGCATAACTTATACTATTGCCAAATAGCTTAATTAGTTCTCTGGTTAACAACCACACATGATCTCTCTTCCTGCTTCCTAGGAAATCCACAACCCAGTGGAAAAAAACCTTTGGAACCCAAATCTGACTTTCTTCCACAAATCCAGAGAAAGGTACACATCTTAGGGTTAGAAAGAGAAAGAAAAATAGATAAAAAGTGTCCAGAATAAGACTCAGGTCCAGCACCTATTGTAGGGTATATTTGGCAATGAGAAAGGACACAGCAAATGGGAACGGTCAGCTTTCCAGCTCTCGGAATAAGGCTGTCATCACATGGCTTCATTCTGACTTCATAAATAGTAAGTTCTTTCCACCATAAGGTGTAAATAATTGAGCAATACCAAACAAATAATCGCCATGTACACATTTCAAAAAAGGCTTGTTCAGCCAGCCCAAGCATAATGGGTGCTTTGCCCAGTGCTCGTGTTATCTCAACCCTGAACCCTAAACAACTTGAATCCAACCGATCATGAAGCAAACACCAAAAGGTCTCAGGTTGTTCCAGACGGAAAATTCTATGATTGCCCCTTTGAAGAAACTTCAGTAAAACACAGAAGAGTCTTAAGGTTGTGTCAAGGTTACTAGCTTTATTGGTTCACCTAGACAGCCCTGTTTTGTGATAACATATACCTGCTGGGTTTTGTTGGTGATTAAGGAGATCTGGTACATGGCTAATGTTATACTGGGAAATGTTTAGAGAATTACTTGTGAATGACTATTTCCATATTTAACTGGTGAACTTTATTGTGAGAAAGACCATTATTTAGTAAAAGTTGTAGGTCATTATAAATTAATTCATATTTTTAAAAGATTTTTTAAATGTATTATTTCCAGATTGAGAGGAAAGGAGAGAGGCAGAGAAGGAGAGAAACATCAATGTATGGTTGCCTTTTACCTGCCTCAGCTACAGACCTGGCTGGAGACCTGGCTTAAAACCTGGTTATGTGCCCTGGCTGGGTAATCAAACCAACAATCTTTGGGTTCACAGGCCAGCACCTTATCCACTGTGCTACCGGCCAGGACCAATTAATTAATATTTTAATAAAGTCTATTAGTTAATATTATTATATCAATATGAATTTCCTAATTTTGATCATTATGTTCTGGTTATATGAGATATGCTGGGTGAAGGGAATTCTTCAAATATTTTATTTTTGCAAAAAATTTTATAAGCTAAAATAACTTCAAAATGAAAAGTTAAAAGAATATTTTTAAAGATTTAAAAAGGAAATTCAAAGAACTTGACAATTTACCCATAATTGGTGCCTGGGCAGAACTAGCCTAGAGGTGGCAGTGGAAAGAAAAATGAGTCAGTGGTTACTTGAAGATGTCTCATCAAGATTGGGGCAATGTGGTGATGTCACTGAGAGACAGATAGAAAATGGAATGAAACTGACACCATACACAGAGCTTGGACTGAGGACTCAAATGGCTCCAGAGGCCAGGCAGGTAAAAGGGGGGTAGACAGGCTATGGGAACCGTGAAACTGGAAGACTCATCTCTCTAAAGAGCTTGCCTCCAAGGGGGCTGACACATCATGGCATCAGAGTCCTTGCCATGTGGGAATGCACTTTCAGTGTTACTTGATTTTCCATTTTTGCAAGAGAAGCCAGAAATCCTGCTCTCTTACATGAAAGCTCTTAACTCTTTAATGTTGGCAATTAATTTTTAATTTTAAGACATAGTGTGTGCCAAACCAAACACATCTGCGGGCCAGATTCTACCGAGAGGCTATGGATTGTGACCTCTGACAAAGAGATTAGGTTAAGGGTGAAAGTTCATAAACTGTCTTGATGATATATATGGTGGTGAGTGACTGTTAAGGTATTCAGTAACTAAAATACTATACATAAAACTTTTGCCAGCAATCAGTTGTACGAACGAATATCCTTACCCTTCAAGTCTATATATAGATTTTAATTTATATAGGAAATTTAAACCTTAAATGGTTAAATGACAAGAATTTGAGTGCTTACTACGTGCTGCGTAGTACACAGAAGTCAAGAAACTTCAGACCCAACTGGGGAAGAAAAACCATGCCCTCCTGAAAACTTGACACAAATGATCAAACAACCTGGGAGATGACTTTCACCACATTATTCTAGAATATTAGAGTCACCTTAAATCTTGGATTCGTCCCCCTCCCATCACTTCCATTTAGCAAACCGCAATATTGCACATGAGGGTGAGTGTGTACACTTGAATCTGTGACCACATCTTCTCCTCACGGGGGAGGGGCGTTAGATGGGTTGGGGTACCTGGCGCGGACAGGAGTATGAGAGTGGCCAGCGGAAACCGCGCCCTGTCAAGTTTCTCTGCTGGAATCCCTGCCTTTGTTTCCATATTACTCTCTAAGGGCTTGTGTAGGAGAGGGCAGGCACCGAAATAGAAAGTGTCCAAGAGATGGTGACAAGGAGGATGAAAACAAGGCAGGACTTCTTTCGGTTCCACCTAGCCCCCACCACCCAGAGTGGCCGCGCGCCTCCTCCTCCCTCTTCCAAGCGCGGTCGGTGGCACAGGAAGCCGGCGGCTCGGGCGGCTGGTCTTCCTCGGGGAGCCGAGATTTCCTCCGAGCCCGGAGCTGCCCAGTTATCTCCAGAGCCGCCGAGCAACTCAGCGCAGAGCGGGTTCTCTCCCCCACCCCGCACTCCTCAACCCACCCACCTACTTCCTCCGCTCCGTACTCACACAGGCACAGAGCTGCCAAAAATTTCCACCCCCCGCCCCCTCCCTCGCTAACTTCCTTCCAGCATTTCCTGAGCTGGATGATCCTAGGATTTGTAAGACAGGAAAAAAGGAAGGCGTGAGGGCGGGCAAGAGAGACAGGATGCTTGCTTTTGGTTTTACTGAAGCCGTCTGAAGGCGAGACAGCGGCGTCGGGAAGAGGACCCACGCAGCCCCGTGCCATCTCCCGCGCGGCCGCCGCGTTCCCCGCGCTCGCATCCCCTCCTGGGCGTCCAGAAAGGCGGAAAGCCAAGCTCGCCCTTCCTCCCCAGCGGAGGAAAACACCCGGAGACACCACAGGAGTCTGTGAAAGTCCCTGGGACTCCAAGTGAGGAAGTGACACTCCCAAGCGAGCCGGCCAGCAGCTGCCAGCTCTGCACGGCCTCCGGCACCGCGGCCCTGGAGGAGCGCGCGGTGGATTTCAGGCTCTGCGCCGCCCCGCGGGGTCTGTGCGCACTGCCCCGGGCCCAAGTTCTTCTGGACGCCCATGCGGCCCCCACGAGCCGCGCTGCAGCCGGTGATCTAACCCCGGAGACCATCTTCGGCGCGGTGCCAAGCAGAGGGGAGGGGGGCACGGAGGGGCAACCTCTTTGGGACTAACTCATGAAGAACAAGGGTGCCAAGCAGAAGCTGAAACGAAAGGGAGCCACCGGTGCCTTTGGCTGTGACCTGACGGAATATCTGGAAAGTTCAGGACAAGATGGTAATGTGCCTTTGCCTCCCCACCCCCTCGCCTTCTTTTTGTTTGAGGGAGAGCTGGACTCTCCTGGGGTGTGTTAGATTCAATTCACAAGTTAATGTATTCCAGGCCTGTGTGCTCGTTTTACGTTTTCTTTTCTTTTTCTTTTCTGTTGTTTCTTTCTTTCTTTCTTTCTTTCTTTCTTTCTTAAGAACAATGTGATTCTTAAGGTGCACAGCGCTGTCACCCCGACGTACATAGCTGGTGTCAATCCTTCCGTTTGTCTCACATAAACCATTAATGGGCGGTGCTGCTCCTGTTTGGTTATTTCGGGGTGGGAGTGAGGGCAGCTTGAGAGGTCTTGATGGCAAACTTTGGATATCAAAGAGGAAGGATGAGGACAGAACATGTGAAATGGTGAACTGTGGGCTTCGCTGCATTCACAGTTATGACCACCTTGGGTGTTTCTCCCGGACTCTCCAATTTCATGGCTCACATCTCTTTTTATTAATGTGCTGGAAGGCAGGGGGTGCGGTGGATCCTGGCTGGGGGAGTGGTTGCACAAACATTTTCTGAATTTCTGAACTGATGCCAAATATATAGTACCTCCCTCCCTCTTCTTCCCAGCCCCCCAGACCCTTTGCCTCCTCTTCACTTTCAGATTAGCATTTGGTGTGTCAGACAAGAAGAGTGTTGTTAAAAGGTCAGAAGGCCTCAATTTTAAAATAGTTTAGTTGTGGCCTGTAAAAAAGAAAAAGGAGAGGGTCTCTGTTTTCAAGGTCAGATTGGAAAGAAAAAAAAAAGAAAAAACAGGGAATCCTGCAGAGTAGCGAAAATTTAAACATTTGTTGAAGAAGAGGAAAGGAAATAATGTAAAATACAATAACAGCATTGGAGGTTAGAAGTGTTTCATTACAGAAAAGTTGGGGAAATTGAGCATTAAATGACTGTTTTTGTAAGGTTGACTGGCCCTGCATTTAACCGTGACAAACAGCCTTCATCTTCAGAAACTTCAGTGAGAGAGAAAATCATCTACTATATGGGCTGTGTGTTTATACACAGGTACAACAAAAGGGATAACTAACTGAAGGGTTGCTTAACTTGTGTAGAATAATTCTGCCTCCAGGAAAGTAATCTCAGAAATGGTGTGATTAGCTGGTATCAGATGTGCACCTCAAAAACAGTGCAAGGCTTTTGTTTCAGTTCTGCTTTTTTAAGAGACCGAGCACCACCTAGTCATTTGCAGTGGTGTGATATTCCTGTGGTATTCTAGAGTTCAGAGCCTGCTGTGTCATTAGGACAAATGGCTTAGTATTTTAGAGCTTGGGGGGGCGGGGGGAGGACCACGGGTTTCAAAACTACTTCTTTTGAAAGGGAGACATAACTGAGTCAGTTCATTTCATCCTCTCCAGCAATCTGGAGAAGTACATTTGAAATCAAATGGCTTGGATTGAGGTTTTATTTCTTTTTTGAAGGTGCGAGAGCTCAAGTATCTTGACCACTCCCCTCAGGAATTCAGAATGAAATGTTCCCTTTCCTACTTTTGCAGGGGCCTTCAGCTTAGTGTCCAGTACACTGTCAGGGCTCCTGAGATGCCACCTTCATCGATGTGGGTGTTGTGCTGGGCCCTTTCTTGGAGCTGTGAAGAGTTGCATGGGGGGCTGGGCAGTCCTGCCCCCAATTCTTATTTTGTCTTAGATTAAAGAATGAGCCAGGAAGCCTGGGTTCTCTGAAGACACCTCAAAGACAGCCCTAGACAGCTTTTCTTTCGCTTGCTTTGTATTTGGGTATGTTTCATCTGAGAAAAAAAGGAATGGGGTTACTACTTAAAGAAAAGAATTGAAAACCAGTTCCCTGCTTTAGGAGGAGGAGAGAAAGCCCCGCAAGGTCAACTGACTTGCCTAAGGTCACACAGTTGATTATGAAGGATGCAGAGTGACTAGGCCACAAGACTCCTCTCCTCTCTGGCTCCCATGTCTAGCCCCAACATTTTCCTCTAGTGATTTTCCCCCACTAAATTGAAAGCAGACAGCCCTGCCATGGGATCAGCAAATTTTCAAGACTGACTGACATACCTGAAAAGAGTTCAGCTTTGAAATGAAGGGAAATTGACCTAGTTAATGATCCATGCACCATTATTATGCCATGTGGGAATTAGGCACACATAATAAATTGCTTATATAAATGAAAGTAATTAGGATTTCTTCTTCTTTTCCACAACTGAAATGAGTTAGGTAGTTGTGTCTTATTTTTGGTATAGTGTAGCATCAAAGTCAGTGCTAATATTTTCTCTAAGATAATGTATTCTCCTTATGGTTTTTCTGAAGCATGTATGGGTTAATAGACAATTCAGTCCAAGCCCTGGACCCTGCTTCCAGGAAGGCAAAGCTGACCTGGGTACTGCCTCTTTGCGTACCACCTTAGAAAGTCAGCCCAGAATCCTGAGGGTGACAAGTCACCATGGTAACTAGGAGCCAGAAAGCTGGGGACTTCTGAAAACTGCCATCATGGTTACTTAACTTTGTAGGGCAAGGGTTCAATGATGGATCTGGGTAGAGACAGAGGAAAATGGATTCAAGCCTAGAAGAACAAGGCAGAGAGGAAGAACAAAAGTATAGGGAAACCAAGGGTCCTCCTGTGCTTGGCAGGGAGGGAAAGCCCCGAGTTGGGATGGGGGACAAAGCTAGTGACAATTAGTTGTGCTTAGGTAACCCTGAGGCTGAGCACATTGGATAAATGTCATCTACTCCTGTAATTTGCTGTGGCCCAGCCCTCCTACCTTCAGTTGGACAAATCTGACAGGACAGGGTGTGTGGGTGACAAATAGGTGTTCAGCTTAGAGCGGATGTTGCTCAGGGCCAGCTGTCATCCTTAATCTTGAGGAAGCTGATGAAAAACAGAACCCCTTTTCCTTAGAAAAAACACACACACTCAAATTGTGTCCACAGTTTTTGTGGGTATTCGCATAGATGCCAAGTTGAGCCCCTGCTGTTGATTGTCCCTAGCTGCACGCAGGCCTGATGGGAGGGACAATATCCCCTTTGCTTATTTAACCACTTTTCTCAAGCCCGGTGAGAACACTCAAAAATGGCAAGAAGTTGCTCCTGCCCAACTTGGCAGGAGCCTCTTTTACTTCCCCTCCTGCATAGTGGCTG
>PVIW01014923.1:0-21580 GCA_004026585.1 Noctilio leporinus | reverse complement strand
TTTGGCTCCATATAAATTTTTGAAGTATTTTTTCTATTTCTGTGAAGTCTGTCATTGGTATTTTAATTGGGATTGCATTGAATATGTAGATTGCTTTGGGTAGTATGGACATTTTAATGATGTTAATTCTTCCCATCCACGAACATGGTATATGCTTCCATTTATTTGTGTCTTCCTTGATTTCTTTCTTCATTGTTCTTCATATTTTATTTCTTTAAACCTAGTAGGCACAATTGTTTTATTGTCAGTGTCCAATGTAATACTTAAGCCTTTTGAAGCATTTTTTTTTTTTTTTTTTGGTCTGTTGTTTCTGTTGGTACTGTACATGGTCTTCTATGTCTAGTCATATCAGTATATTGTTCATTGAATTTGAAAAAATTCTTTGTTGAATAATTCAAGGTCTGTGTTATGAAATCTTTCTTCAAAGATTTTCATGTGCTTCTGCAATGCATCAAGGGGTCATTCATCAGTGCAGGATCTCCTTAATCCAAATCCAAGATTTGAGGATACTTGGATCACCATGGTGATATGACCCTGATTGCAGGTCTATGCTTTAATTCTGGTTTTGCCTTGCTTGAGAGTGTAACTATTTGGGACTCCAGCTTTTTGAAAAAGCAGATGAGGGACAGATTATTAGACCTTCCCACTTGGGGAGACTCTGGGATTTGATTGTTGGTTCTCTTAGCCTGCCAAAATCATAGCAGTTTCTCAGCCCTGTCTTTTGGGTTGACAAATACCTTCAGGGTAAAAGCATCTTAAAAGGCTAGGTTTACTTTGTTCTTGCCTTTTCTAGATTTTGGATTTGTCTTTTCTTGATGCTTTAATGTCTAAAGAATTAAAAAAAAAAAGAAGTTTAATCACCTTTTCCAGTTGGTCTCAGCAAGAATTTACATTTTCACTTTTTTAAAAAAAGTAAATTTTGGTCTCTCACTGTGTAGAATTTCTTCAAATGCCTGGTAGTTTTATTTCAATGTGAGCAGGAGTGGGCTAGATGTTATGGTGGGACCCCCAAAAGGCCAGAATGCAGAAAGCTTTACAGTGGGAAGCTAGCATTTTCAGAAGCTGCTCTACTTCTCTAGATAATTCTTTTAGTTCTTTAGAAGAGAGCCCTCTGATACTTTCCTGCCAAGTTAGGTTTAAATCCTTGTTTTCTGGTAGTGCTGCATTCAGGGAGGGTTGTGGAGAGATGGGGCTGGCTGTTTCTGTATCTTTTACTGGTAGCTGGGTCTGCAGCCTCACCATGGGTTGCCTACACCGAGGGCCTCCCTCCTCTGCTGCATCTCCTTTTTTGTTCATTCTGGGTGCATTTTTCTTCTTCACTATTTATTAACATACTTAAGTCAGAATTCTGTTACTCAGCTTTTTGTTGAAATCTCCAAACTGCTGATGCCCCACCCTCCATTCTTTCATTTTTTGTTGTAGATTTATATATGTATTTTTAAGGCCCCCCCCCCGCCCCCCGCCTTTGAATGGAATCCTGGATGGGAGGGCATGAAAACTTGTGGGCCAGTATCCCTTCTTGAATTGGAACTTTATCAAAAAATTATAAACTCTTTGCCTAGAAAACTTATCTCATGTATTTTGTGTCACTCATCCCTTGTGTGGTGTCTACAAATATGCTCATTAACTAACACAACAACTTCTTAGGCCTTTTCCCACCCCCGATTCTAACTCTTCAGACCAGTATGATTAATTCCCAACTGCCTATCCCCTGTACTGACACATTTTTCTCCAACTATCTTTTGGATGGATATTGTTCAAAACAGGTATTTTGGTCTTAGAGAACTGCCAGCACCAAATCAGCTTTCACTTTAACCTTGCCCGTTTGTACACTCAACTAACTCTTGAGGCACCTTATTTTATATGTTGCTCTTTGTCTTTTTAGGTACTTTGGATTGATTGCTGAGCTTGGGACTTTTGCGATCCTTCACCTGCATCCTTCAGCTAGCCCTCTGCTGGCCGAAGCTTTGAAGAAGAGCCCTTGGAAAGTCACACATTTTACTGTTGTAACTTCACCTAAGCTGGACTAGAGATCTCACCTGTTAGTTTTCCTCTACAAGATCTTCCACTGCTGTGTCTTCCATTTCCAGAATGCAGCTACTGCTGCTGCTTGAGGCAGAGAAAAAATAAGTAATTTTTGTAGGTTGCTTAATGAATGGTAGGGACCAGAATAAAGGTGTCTGATCAACTTCAAGCTAGTGTGTTTTATAGTCTTTCCTTTGTTCTTGCCACCATGACTGGAGAGCTATTGTGCCCGGTCACAGACCTTCCTGTTCTTTTCTGCCAACCATTCTAAATTTCAGCCCTTTATTTGTTCTTCGTTTTTCCAGCATGTCACCGGAATCTGGTTCCAGAATTTACTGGCTACCACTTAAGGTCTTCATAAGTTCAAATATATGTGATTCTATATTTAAAACTAATTTAAAAATTTGACAGCTTTGTTGAGATATAATTCATAAACCATACAGTTTACCCTTTTAAAGTATATATTTCAGTAGTTTTTAGGATATTTACAGATACAAACAACTATCACCATAATTTTAGAACATTTTCATATGAGTGGAATCATGATATGTGGTATTTGTGTCAGACCTCTTTCATGTAGATAATGTTTTGAAGGTTTATGTGATAGCCAGTGTTGGTACAAATTACATTATTTTAATTTTATAAATTCTAAAATATACATACATAAAATTTATAATTTAAACCTTAAAATTTTATTTGTTTATTTTAATCCTCACCTGAGGATATGTATTGATTTGATGTGAGAGAAACATTGATTGGGTGTCTCTCATATGTGCCTTGGCTGTGGGTCAAACCTGTAACCTTGGTAATGTGACCTGATCGGAAATTGAACCTGCAACCTTTTGGTGTATAGGACAACATTCCAACCAACTGAGCCACCCAAGTAGAGCCCATTTAAACCATTTTAAAGTGTATATAGTATATTCACAGTGTTATGCAACCGTCACCATCATTCATCTCCAGAATGCTTTCCATCTTCCTGAACTGAAGCTCTGTACCCACTAAACAATAACTTTCCATTCTCCTCTTCCCCAGTTGCAGGCTATATTTTTTATTTTTATTTATTTATTTTTAGGGGAAGGTATGGGTGATGTAGCAGGAAGGAAGCAGAATATTTAGGAAGCAGTGATTAAGGAAAGCAGGAAGCTTTGGACAATAGGTATTATTTTTGAATCATGGATTTAAGATAGAAAGTTCATAGATTCTCCCAGAAAAATGCACAGATACTCAGTCCTGTAATGTTTTGTAAAAACTTATTTTAGAATAATACTAGATTTACATCAAAGTTGCAAAGATAGTGCAGAGTCCTTGCATACCCCTCATCTAGTCTCCCCATTGTTAACACCTTACACTGCATTGGTAAGGTTTTTTATTTTTGCTTTTTCTTAAACACTTTATTGTTTATGCTATTGCCCCAAGTTTTAGACTTTTGCCCCCCTCCACCCAGCCTGCCCCAACTCCCATGGTTATTTGCCACACTGTCGTCCATGTCCGTGGGTCATTAATATATGTTCTTTTTCAAGTACCTTCACTTTTCAATCTGTCCCCATCTCTCCCTCCCACTTACCACTGTCGGTCTTTTCCATGTGTCTATGTCTTTGGTTCTATTTAGTTCATTATTTTGTTCATTAGAGTCCACTTATAAGTGAGAACGTATGGTATTTGTTTTTCACTGACCGACTTATTTCACTTAGCATAGTAGACTTCAGTTCCATCCTGCTGTCTCAAAAGGTAAAAATTCCCCTTTTTATTGCCACATATTTCTTTGGGTAAATGTACCATTATTTTTTATTTTTTAATCCACGTATCTACTGATGAGCACTTAGGCTGTCTCTAAATCTTGGCTATTGTAAAGAAACTGACATTATATGTTATAATTAACTAAATTCCAGACTGGCTTTTTCCCTATTTTCCCACTGATATCTTTTTTTCCGTTCCAAAATCCAAACCAGAATACTACATCACATTTACTTGTCATGTCTCCCCAGTCTCCTCTGATCTGTGACAGTTTCTCAGTCTTGCCTACTTTTTCATGATGTGCATTGGTGAATGTCCCCAATGCGAGTTTGCCTTATGAGTATTTAGTCCCATAACTTCATAAAGTTTCAGGGGTTACATAGACCCCTGAGGCCCTTCCATGGGAGTAGTACTGCAAATGGGAATTTAAAAGGGCACACTGGCCTCTTAAAAAGTTTTAGTATGAAAAGTTGCAGCCCATTAGTGGGACATGAAATTGATGTAGTGCAGGGTTGTCAAACTCATTTTCACTGGGGGCCACATCAGTGGTTGTGGTTGCTTTCAAAGGGCCGAATGTAATTTTAGGACTGTATAAATGTAACTGCTCCTTAACAGTCAAGTGAGCCAGGTAGAAACAAGGTGGAGGGCTGACTTTGGCCTGTGGGCCTTGTGTTTGCCACCCCTGACGTAGTGTATTGCACTGGCATTTTAAAATATAGTAAAAGCATCAGAGTGTTGAGTAATGGCAATGTATTTTTTGCTCCATGTACATATACATATATGTATATGTATATGTATATATGTATGTATGTACTGGGTCACTGGATAATACACCTGGTGGGAAGAATTTTGGTCCCTATTATCTTCACCCTTGCTGTCATGCCTGTGAATATGTTACGTTACAAGGCAAAGGAGATGTTGAAGATGTGCAAACATACCTCAGATATTTTGAGTTCTGCTCCAGACAACTGCAATAAAGCAAATATTGCAATAAAGTGAGTTAACATGAACTTTTTGGTTTCTTGATACATGTAAAAGTTATGTTTATACTGTAGTCTATTAAGTGAGCAATAATGTACATATCTGAATTTTAAAATCCTGCTAACTCCCATCTAAGTCTTCAGCGAGTCCTAATCTTAGCTGGTGGTGGGGTCTTGCCTCAGTGTTGATGGCTGCTTACTGATCAGGGTGGTGGTTGTCAAAGAGGGGTGGCTGTGACAATTTCTTTAAAAAAGACAAGGAGGAAGTTAGCTGCATCAATTGACTCTCTTTCATGAATGATTCCGTAGCATGCTATACTGTTTGATAGCATTTTACCCATAGTAGGACTTTTGAAATTGAAGTTAGTCCTCTCAAACCCTGCTGCTACTTTTCAAACTGAATTTATGTAATTTTCTAAATCTTTTGTTGTCATTTTAACAATTTTCTCAGCCTCTTCATGAGGAGTAGATTCCATCTCAAGAAACCATTTCTTTGTTCATCTATAAGAAGCAATTCCTCATTTGTTAAGTTTTACGAGATTGCAGCAATTCAGTCACAGCTTCAGAATCCACAACTAATTCTAGTTCTTTTGTGATCGTCACCATATCTGCAGTGACTTTTTCCACTCTAGTTTTGAAGTTACCATTACATATATAATAAGAATGAAAAAGTTTGAAATATTGCGGGAATTACTAAAATGTGACAAAGACACAAAGTGAGAAAATGCTGTTGGAAAAATGGAGCCCATAGGCTTGCTCAATATAGGGTTGCCACAGACTTTCAATTTGTAGAAATGCAATATCTACAAAGCTTAATAAGGTGAACAATAAAACATGGTATCCCTGTAATTAAGATTACTAAATAGTTGACTTTTAAAGAGTTTATTTTAGATAATCTGGGCAGGCCCAAAGTGATCACACAAACCCTTAAAAGCAGAGCTTTCTCCTGGGTGGATGTGGAAGATATTGCCAGCCAGATTTAAAGCATAAAAGATGACCCATTGTTGCTGGCTTTGAAGATGGAGCCTCTGGGTAAGGAATGTGGGAAGCCTTTGGAAGCTGGTAACAACCTCCACTTCACAGAGAGCAAAGAAGAAACTTTAGTCCCACAATTGCCTTGAGCTGAATTCTGCCAGAAACTTACATAGTCTTGGAAATGGATTTTTTCCTAGGACCTCCAGAGAGAGAGCCCAGGTTAGCTGATGCCTTTGTTCACTTGGCCTTGTAAGACCCTGGACACAAAATCCAGCCACACTGTGACAGACTTCTACAGAACTGAGATAGCAATGAGTGTGGTTTTAGTATAATGATTACCAGAAGGAAATGGGGGTGGGGAAAGGCTGGAGGGAATAAAGAAGTATTAAATGGTGTTGGAAAGAGACATGACTTGGGGCGGAGAACGCAATGCAATATGCAGAGGATGTATTATAGAATTGTACATCTTAAACCTATGTAATTGTATTAACCAGTGTAACTGCAATTTAATATAAATAAAAAGTGTTTTAAGCTGCAGAATTTGTGAAATGATGTATTTCTTATTGTAGGTCAAGGTTACAAAACTGGAAAATACTGATATAATGTTAATGATCCTGGATGGGGGTCAAGAGACCAATTTCCATCTAGCCACTCCCACTGCCTTAGATAACATTGTTATCACTTACACTTCTCATGTTTTCTCTTTTCAATTTGATGGGTTATTTTAAAATATCTTCTACATGACATATTTGTCTTTTATGAGCATCTTTATTTTTTTTCAGCAAAATTTACCTCTTTAATGTATGTACAGTATGAGTTTTGGTACATACATAAAATCACCATGTGTATCAAAATATGGAACAGTTCTATCACCAGAAAAATTTCCTCTTTGCTGTAGTTCTCTCCCACCCCACTGGTGCTCCAGTGCCGGCAACCACTGATCTATTATTTAGTATTCCTCATTGTCTTCATAAATGGAATCAGTCAGTACATAGAGTTTTGAGTCCGACTTATTTAATTTAACATAATACATTTGAAATTCATCTATGTTGAATGTATCAATAGTTTCTTTTTATTGCTGAATGGTACTCCACTGTATAGAATGTATGTACCATTATTTTATTTATCCATTTTCCATTTGAAGGGTATTTGGGTTGTGTCCAGTTTTTGATATTATGAATAAAAAGGTCTACAAACATTTGTGTACAGGTTTTAGTGTGAATGTAAGTTTTACTTTTTCTCAGATAAATACATAGGAGTGGGAATGCTGGATCTCATTGTAAGAAGATGTTCAATTAAAAACAACAACAACAAAAACAAAAACAATGTGCATAGGCCCTGGCTGGTGTGGCCCAGTGGACTGAGCACTGGCCTGTGAACCAAAGTGTCACCAGTTTGATTCCTAGTCAGGGCACATGCCTGGGTTGTGGGTCAGGTCCCCAGTTGGGGGCACACGAGAGGCAACTACACATTGATGTTTCTCTTCCTCCCTTTCTCCCTCCCTTCCCTTCTCTCTAAAAATAAATAAATAAATAAAAGAGTTTAAAAAACAATTTGCATGGGTCATTTTGTCCTTGTGCTGGTAAGTATATCTTGTGACAGATTGCTAGAAGTGGGGTTGCCAGGTTGAAGGGTAAATGTAGTTATTTTGTTTCTTTTGCTCTTTTTTTTCCTCTTTATTGATTTTATTTTCCTTTTATTGATTTTAGAGAGAAGGGAAGGGAGGAAGAAAGAAAGAGAGAGAAATATCAATGTGAGAGAGAAACAGCAATCAGTTGCCTCCAGCATGTGCCCAGACCTAGGACTGAACCCATAACTCAGCCATGTGCTCTGACTGGAAATCAAACCGGTGACCTTTTAGTTTGCAGGATGATGCTCAACAAACTGAGTCACAGTGGCCAGGGCTGGATACTTAATTTTTAAAGAAACTGCCCAACTTTTCTGAAGTGGCTATACGTTTTACATTTATATCAGCAGCTTATGAAAACTTCGGTTATTCTAAATCCTTGCCAGCGCTTGGTGTTAACTTAAAAAAAAAAAAAAAAAAAAAAAAAAAACCCTTCTAATAGGTATGCACTGGCATCTCATTGTGCTTTTAATTTGCATTTCATTGTGCTTTTAATTTGCATTTTCCTAATGACTAGTATGCTGAGCATTTTTTCATATACATATTTGTCACTATATTGCTTATTTGGTGAAGTGTCTGTTTTCATCTTTTTCCTATTAAAAAAATTGATTTGGGAGAGAAAGAGAGAAACATTGATATGAGAGAGGAACATCAATCAGGTGCCTCCTGTGTGCACCCTGACCAGGGATCGAACCTGTAACCTAGGTGTGTACCCTGAGTGGGAATTGAACCTGCAAGCTTTTGGTGTATGGCGCAATACTCCATCTAACCAAGCCACCTGGTCAAGGCTCTTTTTTCTATTTTTAAAATTAGGTTGATTTTTAAATTGAGTTTTGAGAATTCTTTATATATTCTGGATACAAGTCCTTTATTCAGATCCATGTTTTACAAGTATTTTCTCCAAGCCCCACCTGACATTGTTATTTTTAATCCTATAAGTAAATCTTAACTGCACTCAATACTGTTGGTGAAATGACTTAAATGAGGCACCCGTGACTCCTAGGAGACCTTAGCTTAAAAAAAATTTTTTTTTTGTATAAGGCCTGTGGAAGAGCAGGTTTCCTTCTTTGTCTATTAGTCAGGGGCTAGGAGGTCAGAATAGGAAGCTGCTTTACCTGGTGTCTTACTTAGATACATTTGGGATTGGAGAAAGTCAAATGAGACTGTCACTAGGTATTATTGTCACCAGTGCTAGTATGATGTTCCTTGTGATGTTGGAACACTTAGCAATATTGGACCAGGCTCGGGATATATTCACTGAAATTATTAATGGAGGACCTTTTCGGAGATACTAGAGAGGTTTTACCTGAGACAAATAATATGTTCCTTTTCACTCCCCACTCTGCACTAGTATAGCAAACACAGAAAGATGTGATTTTGAAAACATATTTATGCCCAATAAATTCATGGTGTTTTCTTGATGGACTGATAATGAACACAGCTCTCCCTTGTTAGAAAAGATAGAAACTGATCAGGGTGCCATAGCATACCAGTGAGATCATCTGTCCTCACCTCAGGGATGTCACACCAAAGTGTCATGAAGCAGAGATCAACGTTTGTAAAATTACACTGGTAGAGATAACTCATTAGAGACTTAAAGTGCATTAAAAAAAATACATCATTTGACAATAAACAACTGTGAAACTGAATTTCAAAACAATGACAATAACAGTTCTTATTTGTCTTACCTGCTAAAAGAAACTTTGTGTCTCCACTGCTTCAAAATAATAAAAATACTACCACAGGTGAATGCTAGATGAAAATCAGGATGTCAGGATTCTTCCTCTTGCCACTGTTACTACATGGTACATGCTAAAACAAGAAGCAAATTGATTTTTCTCCTAATTGTCATTCCTAATGGCAAGTGCCATAAATCACAGTGATTTCACCAAGCAGTTTGTGGAAGTGAAAAGGTCTGTAAGTCAGAATGTGTGTCCTAATAGAGAATAATGTCAGGCAAAATCAGGAGAGGAAATTCCCAAGAGAGCTCATTGTCACAGGAAACCCTCAAGCTCAGAGCCTGAGAGATAGACAGTGGCCTGAAAGTGGATGCTTGGGCACAAGCCAAGATGAAACCCTAAGCTGGGGTAGCACTGGGGTGTGGGAAGAGAGCCAACATGCCAGCAGATGCCAGCAAATCTGTATCTGTGCTAATAGGATAGTTGAGGCTCTGGTGATGGTACGCCCCAATGTTCATGAATGTAGTCCTGGGGCCCTGTAGGGACTAGAGTGGCTAACAGACCTGCCCAAGCAGCGGGCCGAAGAAGCAGACTTGGAAGTGGGTGGGAAGAATAGTAAGGTGGACATACAGCAGCACAGCACCTGAAGCACTTCTGGTGAGGATGCCTCAACTGGGCCCCACAGCCTCTGTTAGCACCTCCTGCTACTGCCAGCACTGTCCCTGGCCAACAAATGCTTTTGCCACTGCCACCAGTGTCACTCCCACCCTCCGAGGTCTTTGCCTCATTCATTCATTTTTTTTTTTTTTAAGATTTTTTATTTCATTATTTTTAGAAAGAGGGGAAGGGAGAGAGGCAGAGAGGAAGAGAAACATCAATGTATGGTTGCGTTTCACCTGCCTCCAGCCACAGACCTGACTGGAGACCTGGTTTGCAACCTGGTTATGTGCCCTGGCTGGGGAATCGAACCTGCGACCTTTGGGTTCGCAGGCCGGCGCCTTAACCACTGTACTACCAGCCAGGTCATTCATTCTTTATACAAAGGTCCAGTCAGAGGAGTGGCGCTGCTGGTGAGAGAAGGCAACCACCTGCAGAGGGACTGCTGTGCAGGTATCTGGAGACTTGGATTCCTAAGGTGGTGGCTTCTGCTTTTTGCTAAGTCTCCTCCTCTCATGGTTTTCCTTCTAGTACTGTTTTTAATGCTAAAGTTTTGGATCCATGTGGAGTTTATTTTGGCCTATAAAGTGAGTATAACTCTTCTGGATGGCTGCTCAGTTTGCCATATATCATTTTCAGTATAATCCATCCCCACCGCTATCCTCAGCAGATGAGCTTTCCAAATGCCACTGCTTTAATGTCTCAAATCCCATCCATGCTGGCTTATCTGTGTTTATGGATTCTCTATTCTGTTCTATTGATCTATCTGTCTGTGTACTGCTACCAAACTATTTAATTTAAATATTTGTCAAAATCACCTCCATGGTTTAAAAAACTTCACAGTTTGAAATAAGAACAAGGAACTCTTGTAGTTCCTTTACCCAAATTCACATTTATCACATGTACCAGATTGCTACATTTATCACTCTCTTTATTACATATGTTATTATTATATAATTTTTATTCAGAACCATTTAAAAGTAAATTGCAGACATGTTCCATTACTCCTAATTATTTCAGTAACTATTTTCTAAGAACAAGAACACATATAATTCCAGTACAATAATAAAAATCAGGAAATTTACCATTTTGTTATAATGCTATGATCTAATTAATCTATGGCATTTATTCCAATTCTGTCAATTGTCAGAATTGGCTTTTACAATAATTTTCATAGTAATTTTTTTCTTATCCAGATGCAATCCAGGATCACTCCTCCCTTCTACTTAATTTTTCATGGTTTTTTTTTTTTTGGCTCCTTTAATCTGTATCAGGTCTTTGGACTTTCTTATTCATAACTTTGATATTGCTAAAGACAATTAAAAAATTTAGAATGTAATTGAGGGTGTACAAAAAATTTTTAAAGTCACATGTAGTATTTCTATCAGTAAGGGTCCTGGCAGAAAACAGACACTCAGGCAATTCAAGAAACATTAGTAAAGGGATAATTCTCAGAGATGTGGGCAGATTTAAGGGACGCAATAAGAGATACTGAGAAGGGTTCTCATTCCTGGGACTGAAGGGTAAGAGGACTGGGCATTGCACGGACAGCTGGAGAGAGCTGGAGCTTGGAGAAATGCAGCCTAGAACCCTTTCCCTCTTTCCAGAGCAGAGCAGAACAGTTGCCACTTGCAAGAGCCCCCTTCCTTTTTCCACCCCTCCTTGCAGAGGGGAACATCAAGGTCAGCCTCCTGGCCTCAGGGCAGAACAGAGAAGCTTTAGGAGTGGGTGAGGGAGGGGCGGGGTCTTGCAGGGCACAGCACTAATAGGCTCTCACAGTGAGAAACAGCCATGCCTTTCTCACTCCCTTCCCGTCCTGCTCCTCAGAGACAAGCACTCTCAGTTACTCTAGCTCTCTTTAGCATTTATTTCCATATTTCTAAACAATAGACTTATACTGGCACTTTTTGATTAATCATTTGACTTCCTTAACCACCTCTCCCCTTTCTTTCACTCCCATCATAGTTACAGATTTTTGCTGTTGTTGAATCAATAGTCAGTGTTTACATTATGAGCAAAGATTCACTGCAAAGCCAAGAGGTTCATGATGATTGTGTCTCCTTTTTCGATTCCTTGTTTTGCTCTGGAGCAGTAAGCCCATTGCTTTTTCATTTGCCTACCGTTCTCTGAGTTTCTTGCTAAACTTATCCAAGCACTTTCACATCTATGTATCGTGCCTTTCATTAAGATTTTTTATATGCTCGAACATATCAGTTCCTTCTATTTATTTTATATTCCCCAGTCTGTCTGTTCTAAACTGGACAGCTTGAGGCCTAGACCAGCCACCTGTTGTCTGGAAATTTTCCTTGCCTTTGCGGTGGCAGAATTGTAAAGACATTCCCCAAGGTTTTCATCCTCTGGTTAAGTCGAACACCAGTCAAGGTACTACTATGGGGACTTTGCAGATGTTCTTAAGGTCACTAATTAGCTGACTTTAAAACAGGAAGATTATCCTGGTGGGCCCAGTGTAGCCATACCAGCCTTTAAAAGCAGAGGGGGAAGGCAGAAAAGTCGGTCAGAGAGTTGCAGCAGGGAAGATAAGACAGAAGGGGTGGTGAAGCATGAAAAGAACTTGACTTGGACATGAACAAGGTAGGGGGATTGCCTGAGGGAGTGGGGGGTGCTGGGTGGAGGGGGGCTAAAGGGGGAAAATCAGAACAACCGTAAGAGCATAATCAATAAAATATAATTGGAAAAGAAAAAAAAAGAACTTGACCTGTTGTTATGGGCTTTGAAGACAAAGGAGGGGAGCTATCAATCAAGCAATGGGAGTGGCCACTCAAAGCTGACACTGACCCTAAGGAATCATGGATCTCAGTCATACAACTGCATGAAACTATATTCTCCCAACAACTTCAGAGAGCTTGGAGGTGGAGTCATCCCAGGGCCTCCGGAAAGGATTACATCTTGTTGTTAGGTAGGGTCAATAGTAAACCAAGGCAGGGAGGAAGAGGGAGACATGCCTCACCAGCTAAGTCAGCAGGCCTGAGCCTGGTCCAATAATATTGCCAGGGATGCCAACATCACAAGAACCACCATGCTGCACTGCAGGAGGGGAGCCCTTAAAATTCTGGACGTATTGTTCCCACTACCTGGGAAAGAAAGCCTTTGAACTGTGTATTCATCCAAAGGGGATCTAGAAGGGGAAGAGGTGGGGTCCACAGTACCCAAAGAAGCCCACAAAACAACTTTGATTAATTGCTTACCTCTGGTCATTGTCTGTTTTATGAGGGAGTCCCTAGTGCTTATAGAAAGAGCCTGTAAATGACTTGGGGTAACTGCCTCAACTTTAATTAACTGCCTCCTGTCCCGTGTCTGTTTTACAACAAGATGACCAAACATGGTCTGGAGCAAGATAAGGATTCTGGCTAACAGATCCCCACCTACCTGTGTTTGGGTAGTCATGTCCCCGAGGGGAGCTGGCACCACCTTTTCCCATCAATCAATATGTAACTCGCTCACCCTCGTCCCGCCAACTATGTAAGTCCTCAGAACAAAGGGCCTGATGCTCTTGCCACCTTTCTTTTCGCCACCCAGGCTCTTGCCTTTCACCCCACATCGTCAAGGCTTGTTTTCTTCCTTGAGAACATATGACTAATAAACCCTGCTTGCACACTAATAGACTTGCTGATTTGTAATTCTTTACTGCATTGGAAAGAAGAACCAAGTTCTCCCATAACACTGTGACATTTGATCTGGGCCTTGTGAGACTTTAAGCAGAGAAATACCTAAGCCAAACTGTGCCTAGATTTCTGCAAAAACTGTGAGAGACTAAATTTGTGTGTGTGTGTGTTTTAAAAGATTTTATTTATTATTTTTAGAGAGAGGGGAAGGGAGAGAGGCAGAAAGGGAGAGCGGCATCAGTGTATGGTTGCCTTTCACCTGCCTCCAGCTATGGACTGGCTGGAGACCTGGCTTGCAACCTGGTTATGTTCCCTGGCTTGGAATCGAACCTGCATGCAACCTTTGGGTTCTCAGGCTGACACCTTATCCACTGTGCCACCAGCCAGGGCCTATGTTGTTTTTTTTTTTTTTTTTAAGCCACCAAATGTATAGTAATTTTCTACATCAGCAAGAGAAGACTAGTATAGTTGTTATCATTAGGCTCACTGTCATCTTTCCAGCCTCAGAGCCCCTGTTTCCTAGATCCTTTGTCTTCTCCTGGAGTCTATGCTCTAGTACAGATGTTCTCAAACATTTTGGTATCAGGTGCCTTTTACATTCTTAAAAGTAATCAAGGACTCCAAAAATCATTTGTTGATGTGGTTGTATCTATTAATACTTACCATATCAGAAACTTATAGAATCTTTAAAATATGCATTACTTCATTTCAAAATAACAATAATAAAACACATTACATACAGGCACAAGTAACATTTTTTGTGAAAAAAAATTTTTTAAAACAAAATTACTGAGAAGGGAAGCATTGTTTTATATTTTTGCAAATTTCCTTAATGTCTGGTTTAATAGAAGACAGCTGGATGCTCATACCTGTTGCAATATGTTATTTCAGTTGAAATGTATGAAGGAAATCTAATCTTGACATAGACATGTAGTTGGAAAAGCAAAGACCTTACTGATCCCCGAGAAAGTCTCAGGGAACTCAGAGGTACCCTGGCCATGCTTTGAATATTCCTAGTGTGTATGGTACCTTGCTGCTCAAAGTATGATCTAAGGACCAGCTACGCCAGTATCATCAGGATTTATTAGGAGTGTAGAATTTCAGGCCTTCAGAATCAGAAGATGCAGTTTAATAAAGTCCTCACATGTTCTGGGCTGAAGAGGGGTTGAGAGGCACTTCTTCAGGAGAGTATGTTACCTGAGTCCTTGCATCTCTCAAAATGTCTTAATTCAGACCTCATGTTGACTTGGTAGTTGGCGTATAGGCTTGATGCTAGGTTGAAAGTCATCTTAACTTTCTTTCTTTCTTCCTTCCTTTCTTCCTTTCTTCTTTTTTCTCTTTGTTTCTCTTTCTTTCTTTCTTTCTTCCTTCCTTTCTTCCTTTCTTTTTTTTTTTCTCTTTCTCTTTCTTTCTTTCTTAAAAAGATTTTATTCACCATTTTCAAAGAGAGGGGAAAGGAGAGAGGCAGAGACAGGGAGAAAGTCAATGCATAGTTGCCTTTCACCTGCCTCTAGCCACAGACCCAACTGGAGACCCTGCCTTGCAACCTGGTTGTGTGCCCTGGCTGGGAATTGAACCAGCGAGCTTTGGGTTAGCAGGCTGGCGCCTATCCACTGAGCCACACCAGCCCAGTTAACTTTCAATTTCTGTTTCTCCAGGGAATAAATCAATGAATGGCATCTGGAGGAAGAGTAGGGGACATTATTTACCTTGGTGGGCTGTGGAAGGCACTTAGGGTTCAACCTCCCCATAAATATTTTCAACCAAGCTTGGAGCTTTCAGCCCCTGGCCGCCTCCCTGGCTTCTCGGAACATGGTTCCTCTGTGCATTGACGCTTTCCTGGAGTCTGTAGGGGCAACCCCTCCCCATTCTTCTCTTCCTCTACTTGAAGACACCTAGTTTATAGTTTCCTTTGTTCCTCCAATTCTTTTTGGATTTTTGGTTTACAGTGTTATTATTTCACTGTCATTTTGTGTTGTTTCAGTGGTTGTGTTTGCCCAAAAGTGTCCCAAATGATTTTGATTTTCAGAACACTATGAAATGTTTTGTTATCTGGTGGGTCTAATAGAGTTTTCTTAGCCCATTGTTCATTTTTTCTCTATGAACTTTATAATTAGCTTGTCTAGTGCTTCCCCTTGCACCCCTCAAAACTCATTGCAAATTTTATTGAGATCATATAAATTTATAGTTTAATCTAGAGAGAATTGACAACTTTAAATTATTGAGTTTTTCAAGAACAGAGTATGTTTTTCCATTTACTCAATTATTTTTTTATGTTCCTCAGTAGAATTTTTAAAGTCTACTTCTGACAGATTTTGCTCATGTCTTATATTTTATCTCTTTGGTTTCTCTTATAAATGAGATCATGTCTTCTTAATATCCTTTGTAACTGTTGGGTGTTTCATTTACTGTTGTATCAATGAGGTCTTTTTGATCAAGATGTATACAGATTTCCCTCTTTTTTTAAAAATTAAAAACAATTTCCTGTACTGTTGATGTACATTATTATATCAGTCCTCACATTTTAGAATATATTAACTGGATTTTTTTTGTCAGTTTAAAAGGTAATACATGATATTATAAAAATGATTAAAAATATAGAAGGGCATACAATGAAGAATCACTTTCCCTTTCATCCACAGAGTTTATCATTGTGTATTATTTCTTTTTAAAAAATTACTATTATTATTATTTTTAGAGAGAGGGGAAGGGAGAGAGACATCAATGTATGGTTGCCTTTCACCTGCCTTCAGCTACAGACCTGGCTGGAGACCTGGCTTGCAACCTGGTTATGTGTCCTGGCTGGGAATTGAACCAACAACCTTTGGGTTCATAGGCTGGCACCTTATCCATTATGCCACCAGCGAGGCCCATTGTGTATTATTTCTTGTATAATCCTTCCAGAACTTTAAAATTTTTAATTAAAAAACTTTTTTTTTTTAGCTTATAATGAGAATATGTTTGCAGCAAGCTGTTGAAATGATATTCTTTCTCTCTTTTGGGTGAGGCCTAAAGGCATGCAACAACATTGTAGATGCCTTATACTTCCACTGGCTCAACTACCTTTGTAGGTTGTTCTAAGAAATTATAAGAAAGGATGGGCTGCATCAGCAACCCTCTCTCTGGCCAATAAAAGTAGGAGGTGTAGAGGCTGAGAGATTTCTTTCGAGCGTGTTGTCAATGTGCTTGTCCCAGTGAGCAAGGCTTTAAGAACATCTCCCAGAAAGCTGAACCCTGATGCCTGGTATTTTGTAGAAATAAAGAGTATCTACTTCTACTTAGAGAAGGTGAAAGGGCTATTTTGAAACAGTCTATCAAGGGGTTGTGTGAAAAGACATGGCTACCTTATGTCGAGCTATGTTTTTAGTAGCCATGGGGCAAAGGTGCATGTTTCTGGGGGACCAGGTACGGATTCTGTCAGGTTTGGGGAGCAGTCTGGGGTTGTCTTGAGTCTCATCTAAGAGGATTTCCAGGTGGGACAATGTGATTCCAACAGAGTGAGTCAATGGGCCTGAGGAAGGGGTTTTCCACAACCAGACAAGAGACAGCTCTTGTAGCAAGGGATCCATAGCCATCCATTTCCTGTGAAAGACATTATAAAATGGAAGGAAAAAAAGAAAAATTAAAACCCATAATAGCTTTCTGTAAAACCAACATCTGGAAACTGCATCTGTTGCACCCAGAGAACAAAGTTTCATTACCTTCTGCAAAAAAGACCACCCCCTCTCTACAGGCCCTCTTCTCCTGTACCCCAATGTATGGTAGATGGGTCAGAACCTAAAGCCAGCAAGTGACTGAGAAGGGTGACTGAGGAAGAGAGAAACAGCCACTTGGCTCTGCTACACTCCCACCCCAACAGCACTAACTCCAGACTGCAGGCCTAGTCTGACAGGGAAGGGAGACATTTTATAATAAACTAACTGGAGTTTCAGCTATGACACCGACTGAATTGTTAAATTACCAAATTGAGTTTTTCTTATAACTGAATGCAGTGGAGAGCTTTTCATTATCTACGAATGGCTGAAAAACTATAGGGCCTCCCAACAATGTTATCCAAGAGCAGGGAAAGGACAAATCCTTAGAGTGAGTTTAAACAGAAATGGTGGGAAAAAGTGAGCTTGCTTTTTTCATGCACCCTATTCCAACAGATTATGACCCCTCACCACCACCCACCCCACCACAAATTTATTCCACAAATAAGGCCATATCATACCTACTCTTTTGTACTTTGCTTTTTAACTTAAATAATATACCTTAGAGATGATGTTTTCTTATCAGCACAGAAATGTACATATTTTTAAGTCTATTGTGTAGTATTCCATCGTATGTACAAACCATATTTATTTAGCCATTCCTTATAGGGTAAATAATTAGCATTTTTCCAATCCTTGCTTTTACTTGCAATGTTGCAATGAATATCCTAGTTGGTTTTTGGTTGCCTATGGGAGGGTATCTATAAGAACATATTCCTGTGAAAGAGATGTGGTACATTTGTGCAACGGAACACTACATGGCTGTAAGGAAGAAGGAACTCTATCCTTTGAGACAGCATGGATGGACCTGGAGAGTATTATGCTAAGCAAAATTAGCCAGTCAGGGAAAGACAGGTGCCATATGACCTCACTTACAAGTGGAATTTAATGAACAAAATAGGACCAAATGTATGGATACAAGGAAGAGACTGACAGATCTCAGAGGGAGGGGTTGAGAGGGACTGAAAAAGATTAGCCAAAGCACATATAAGCATAGTTTACAGACACAGACCAAAATGCAGTGAAGACTGGGTGGAGGGGAGCAAAGGATGGAGGAAGAAAACAGTTCTTTTTTTTCTTTACAAGTAGTTACACACATTATATTTTCACAATTTTATCCTTTCTTGGTTGGTGCATCTAAACCATCAGAACAGTTATCTCTGTCAAAGTTGTTTTACTTCAGACTGTCAAATTAATAAGTGCTAAGACTTTAATTAGCTGAAACCTAAATTGTCATGATTAATTACAGTTACATTACAATACCCTGTAAAACATTTATGCTGCAGTAAATGGAGTACCCACTTTCCAATGATCATGTGGCATAGCTAATTTACTCCACAACTAAATATTTAATTACCAATCTTAGCAAAGCTAATGGTACTCAGCTGAAATTAAATTACATTACTTGCAACAAAATGCTTAACATCATCACTTTGAATATTTAAGAAATAATAAAAGTTCAGACATTTGTAAACATTTCTGAAACATTGATAGATGGAACTATTGTAAATGAATTAAGTTTTTAAAGAAGGTCAAATGTGAAAAGTCTGAAAGTTTTTATACTAAGACTGTACATACTCAGATGGCGACAGAGTTTCTGTTTTGGAAGATGGAAAATTCTGAAAATGAACAGTGGCAATGATTGCATAACCTTGTAAGTATACTGAATGCTGCCAATTGTAATCTTATTTATTTATTTATTATTTTTTAGAGAGAGGGGAAAGGAAAGAAGCAGAGAGGGAGAAGGACCTCAGTGTATGGTTGCCTTTCACCTGCCTCCAGCTACGGACCTGGCTGGAGACCTGGCTTGCAACCTGGTTATGTGCCCTGGCTGGGAATCAAATCAGTGACCTTTGGGTTTGCAGGCCAGTGCCTTATCCACTATGCCACCAGCCAAGGCTGCAATCATAATCTTAACAGTGGTTGAAATAGTAAATTTTATGTTATACATATTTAATTACAATAAAATATATACTATATTCAATTCAAAAAATACATTCTTGGAAGTAAGATTGCTAAATTAACCAGTGTATAACTAACTCTTAAATTACATCTCCAATAAATTGTACCAATTTATATTGCTATCAACATTTACCTCATAATCATGCAGATATTGTATAGTATCAGATGTTTAAATTTTTCCTAGTATGAAAGGCTAAAAAAAGTACCTTGGCAATTCATAAATAATAAATGAGATTGAGCATTTTTTTTCATATATTTCTAAGTCATTTATACTTATTTTCTTCTATACATTTTCCTATTTATGCCTATACAGATTTTAAAAATTTGTGTTGCCACCTAAGTTTTTTTGGTGGGAAATCAGCCAGTAGTCAGAGACTAAGGAAGGAGATGTTGAGCTGTACTTAATGATGGGGACATGGGAATGTCGGCAGAAAAATCTGGCTTGCTCGGATCTTTAAGCTACTTTTCCCCCTTCCTTCTCTTTCCGTGTGAGTCTTACTATCTTGGTTTGAAGCTCTGTAAGGCATAGGTTGCTTTCGTCTTCTCTCCGTTCCTATCCTGTCCACATTTGCCAGTGAGCAGCGCTCAGCTATGTTGGGGCGCTGCTGGCGCTGCCCACCCTCCCTCCGCTCTGCCCTGTGTCCTGGGCAGGCTGACCTCACGCCCTGCACCAGGGGGCTCCCTGCCTGTGTTCAGCCCTGACGAGCCCCGCAGGAGATGGACCAGAGCACTTATTTCTCTCTTCTCATGGGATCGACAAAGGTGGCTTTATCCTTTGACCAAAAGTGTCAGCTCTAGGCAGGCCTCCTCTCAAGAGCTGAGGAGACGGTGTCGCGTGGCGCTCTGAGCCAGTGGCAGCCATGAGAACACTGTGACCCTTCCTGGGGCTTGGGAGCGAGGAGGCGAGGACTCTACTCTAGGAGGGGCAGGAATGAGGGAGGTGAGATGGGTGGTGGTAGGGAAGCTAAGCAGGCTGTTTCAGCTGGGGCTGGGCAGTGTCGGACTCAAGTCCCAGGCATCCCCAAGAAGCTGCCAGCCCCGTAGTGCAGCCCGGAGCCAGGCTTGGTGGGAATCTGAGAAGATGCCAGCGTCAGGGAAGAGGTTAGGGTGATAGAGTGGGCCAGCCTGAGTAGGTCCGGCACAGCCTGTGCGCCTGGGAGGGCCCAGCATTGGTGAGAACTCCTGCCCTTGCTGTCCCTGAGTGGCTCTAGGGCATCTTGTGTGTCCTCCTTACCATTTATTCTGCCCCCTGCAAAGCTGCTCTGCTGGCGGCTGCTTTTTGTTATTATTTCTTCAGGTGACCACCATGTTCTCTGTTACCTCTCCCAGTCCAAGTGTGATCTACTGTTTTCCCTCAAAGAATAGCCTACAGCAGGCTTTAATGGAAGATTTGGTGAGAACAGGCAGTAGTTATAAGGCAGGAAAGGACAATTGAAACTGTATGGTGGGGACCACATGCCCCAGAGGTCCTTCCTGGAGGTGGGGGACTCCTCCCTCAACTCTGCCCTCAGTCCCTTGGCTGGGCCACCCTTTCATTTTTATTTCTTTTATTTATTTGTTATTATTATTTTTAAATTTTATTGTTGTTGTATTACATCCATCCCCTTTTTGCTCCCCTCTGTCCCCCTCGCCACCCACCCATTCCCCTCAAAGTCAATCCCACCTGTTGTCCATGTCCATGGTTCCTTTATACTAGGTTCTTGTCTAAGCTGCTCCCCTTTCTTGCCTCTGTCTCCCCCCTCCCCCTAACCCCTTTCCCCCTGACCGCTGAAGGCCTATTCCTTGTATTCATATACTTGGTTCTCTTTTGCTTGTTGTTAGTTTTGCTCATTATTGTCCCATAATGGGTGAGATCATATGATATTTGTCCTTCACTGACTGGCTTATTTCACTAAGCATAATACTCTCCAGTTCCATCCATGTTGTTGCAAAGGGTACAAGCTCCTTCTTTCTTTCTGCTATATAGAATTCCATTGTGTAAATGTACCAAAGTTTTTTGATCCAATCCTCCACTGATGGGCACTTAGGCTGTTTCCAGCACTTGGATATTGTAAATAGTGCCGCTATGAACATAGGTGTGCATAGGTTCTTATCAATTGGTGTTTCAGGATTCTTTGGGTATAGTCCAAGTAGTGGAATTGCTGGATCAAAAGGCAGTTCCATTTTTAGTTTTTTAAGGAAACCCATACTGTTTTCCACAGTGGCTGCACCAGCCTACATTCCCACCAACAGTGTACGAGGGTTTCCTTTGCCCTGCATCCTCACCAACACTTGTTGTTTGTTGATTTGCTGATGATTGCCATTCTGATAGGTGTGAGGTGGTATCTTATTGCAGTTTTAATTTGCATCTCTCTGATGACGAGCGATGTTGAGCATTCTTTCATATGCCTCTGGGCCCTTTGTATATCTTCCTCAGTGAGTTGTCTGTTCAGGTCCTTTGCCCATTTTTTCATTGGGCTGTCTGTCTCCCTGGTGTTGAGTTGCATTAGTTCTTTATATATTTTGGAGATCAGACCCTTGTCTGAGGTATCATTGGCAATTATGTTTTCCCATACAGTTGGTT